>PVKS010004893.1:17972-89474 GCA_004027875.1 Aplodontia rufa | reverse complement strand
TAAAGCTAGGTGGGGTGCACCACTATGCCTAGATGTGTTTTAAATATTTTGCAGGGGTGAGCTGTATAGTATGTGAATAACTTTTTTTTTTTTTAAAGAGAGAAGAACAGTGAAAGAGAGAGAATCAATTTTTTTTAGTTTTTCACTTGGCTTTCATTGCTCTGACTCTGCAGTCTTCACTTGGTAAGGGGCTGTGCTCTCATTATGTTTTTTTTTGTTCAAAAATATTATGGGGCTGGAGTGGTGGCTTGGCAGTTTCAGCGCTTGCCTGGCATGGGCAAGTACACGGGTTCAAACCCCAGCACCCATGTACACAACTAAGTGTCCCCAAAACAAAAATAGATGAAGAAATAAATAAAATTGATTCTCTCTTTCTCTCTCTTTAAACAAAAGGGGGGGTCTGGGTTCTAGCTCAGTGGTAGAGTACCTGCATAGCTATCTATCTATCTATATACACACACACACACAAATATATATAAATATATGATTGTGAATTTTCCTGAATTAAATGATTGCATAAGTATTATTTGACTTCTGGGGAGTGGGTGAAGAATATGCTACATTGTTGTCCCCCGAGATCCCTCCCTATCTTTCCTCTCCACTCTCCTACAAGTCTATGATTCCCCTACATTATGTGTTGCCATGCCCTTGATGGGTCAAATACATGAGTTTGACTACATTTTCTCCGAAGCCTGGGTTCAGCTCCAGCCTCCACAAATGAGGGAAAACATTTGGCCCTTGACTCTCTGGGTTTGGCTAACTTCGCTCAGCATGATTTCTTCCATTGCCATTCAGGGCTGGAGCAGTGACTTAGTGGTTGGAACGCTTGCCTGGAATGCATGAGTTCAAACCCCAGCACCATGTACGCAACTGAGTGTCAGAGAAACCAGAACCAGATGAAAAATAAATAAAAGTTGATTCTCTTAAAAAGAAAAAAAATCCAGTAGCGAGGGAACCTTTACTCTAGCAAATTTGTGGAGATAGTGAAAGGTTTGACCCTGCAGAACCTGGACCTTGATTAGAAGTCACCCCAACCTATCTTGTGGATCAGGAAACCACTGGAGCTGGGCAAGTCCAAGGAGGGTCATGGCAGGCTAGTAGTGAGCTAGCCATGGAGTTTGCAGGAGGGCAGCTGGTCTCTGTTGGTGGCTAGGCTACCAGGCTGATGCATCTCTTCTCTCTCAGCCAGGTAGCTGTTGAACCGGCAGAGGCATGAGCTGGGTGCAAGCCATCCTGCTGGCCCGAGGCCTCTTGAGGGGCTGGGGAGGCCTCTGTGGAGCCGCCCTCACTGGAGCCCCCTTCTCTCAGGTAACCTGCAGCTGGGCATTACATCAGGATGGAGGGTGGAAGGCCTGGGACTTGCTCGCACCCCTTTCAGAATTTACTCAAGGAAGCCAGCTCTGGTTGGTCTGAACTGGCCCATCTGTGCTGAAGGCCTGTAGAAAGTCCCTCATTTATGGATTCATGTATATTTGCGGTGCCCAGGATGGAACCTAGGCCTCAAACATGCCAGTTAAGTGCTCTCCCATTGAGCTATGTCCCCAACCTAATTTATTTTAAGGGGTGCCCATATGGGTAAAGTCATTGTGAAATTAAGGACATATGAGCTAAGTAGATTTGGGTGATGTCCGTGGGTAGCTCCTGCAGCTCCTTTGTAGAGATGGGTGCAGAAATTGAACTTCCTTCCCGTATCTGAAGTAACCTGTGGCAGAAGCCCATCATTAGCCATAGGTCACAGTAGCAATGACGACGTAATGTAATGGCTCCCTCATTGCGCAGGTACTTTGAGCCTGGTCCTGCGCTGTCCGTTTCATATACAACATCTCATCTGTGGCATCTCCCCTCCACTGGGCATTCTAGAGTGTCCTTTCTGATTGTAGTCTATGCCCGTACCTCCTGTAGTATTAATTGGCTGAAATTTTACCTTGCGTGCCTTTTTTTTTTTTTTTTAACATCTTTGTTCTGCAGTGCTGGGGATGCAACCAGGGCTTCATACATGTTAGGCAAAGCTGTGTGCTCCATCACGGAGCCACACTCCAGCCCCTATTTTACATCTTATTTATGTAGGAACGTGGGCTGCTGTTGGGGGCAGCAGCAGAGTAGGGGTATTGAGAACACCAACTCCAGTCCTCTCTGTTCCTCTATAGCCACATGATCCCAGGCATCCTACTTCGTAAGAACACTTCTAAATGGACAGTTGTAAAGATTAAATGAGGCTCACGTTTAAATCACGTTCAAGGACTGGAGTGCTTGCTTAGCATGCTTAGCAAAAGAAAACAAAAAAAGATTCCTAAAGTGCTCAACAGTTCCTGGCATGTCAGACTTCTAGTCAGTATTGTGCCTGGACTGGGTTTTGTCATACTTTGTACCGGGGTTAGTAACCACACTACCAGCCTTCCTCAGAGGCCTCCTGCAGGAAAGCAGCAACCTGGCAGTCTCCCAGGGATGCTGGGAGGTGCCGGACTCCAGCAGGGGTTCTCTGTCCCCAGGTGCCACCCCAGGCCTTCCGGGGCCTCCACTGTAGCGCAGCCGCCCATAACTCTGAAAAGTCGCTGGTTCCTCGTCCACCTGAGGCCCAGAAGAAGCCCGTCAAGGCCCCAGCGCCCCACGAGGAGCTGTTTAAGCAGGGGCCAGGTGGGGAGCGGAACAAAGCCAGCTTCGTGCGGGCAGTGCAGAATTTTGGGCAGCACAATGTACGCAAGCGGGGCCACGTTGACTTCATCTACCTGGCCCTGCGCAAGATGCAGGACTATGGCGTTGAACGGGACCTGAACGTCTACAACCTGCTCCTGGACATCTTTCCCAAGGAGGTCTTCCGGCCTCGCAACATCATCCAGCACATGTTCCTCCACTACCCCAGGCAGCAGGAGTGTGGGGTTGCCGTCCTGGAGCAGATGGAGAACCACGGTGAGGCTGACATGCAGCTCGGGAGCGGGCAGCTGCCTCCCGCTCCCTGGCTCTACTCCTCTTACTACCCTGCCAGTCTCGGACTCTCATTTTTTTCCTGCATCCTTTTGTCTTTTCCTTTGTAATTCCCTTTGATTCAATTCTCCATTTCCCATTCCCTGACTTCAATTTTCTGTCTTCCCTCTTCCCCTCCCCTTCTCTCTCTCCTTCCCTGAGGCTCTGTCTGCATCTGCCTGGCACAGGAGTGATGCCCAACAAAGAGACAGAGTTCCTGCTGATCCAGATATTTGGACGCAAAAGCTACCCCATGCTCAAGTACCTGCGTATGCGGATATGGTTCACCCGCTTAAAGAACATCAATCCCTTCCCTGTGCCCCGTGACCTGCCCCAGGACCCTGTGGACCTGGCCAAGCTAGGCCTGCGGCATATAGAACCTGACCTCAGTGCCAAGATCACTGTATACCAGGTATCTACTCTTGTCCACTCCTGCAGCTGATGTCCCTGGCTGGTTCTCATTATTGCTCCCAGGAGCCCTCCTCACCAACTAGGTGACTGATTCCCTTTCTGAGCCCTCCAGTGGATTCCCGTGCCCTTACTCCTTATCACAGCTTGACCTCTTAGTGTCAATTTGGCTGCTATAACAAAACACTCTAGATTGAGTATAATTGGTTCATTTTCCTGTTGCTGTAAAATACCTGAACCTGGGTGCTTTATAAAGAAAAGAGGTGCTGGGCTTAGTGGTGCATGTCTGTATACCTAGCAGTGTCAGGAGGCTGAGGCAGGAGCATCACAAACTTGAGGCCAACCTCAGCAACTTAGCAAGACCCTGTCTCAAAATAAATAAAATTAAAATGGATAGGGATATAGCTCAATAGCAGAGTGCCCCCAGTAGCAAAAAGAAAAGAGGTTTATTTAGCCCACAGTTTTGGAAGCTGTAAATCCAAGATCAGACAGCTCCCATCTGTTTGGCTTCTGGTGGAAACACATGCAGAAGAAATGGCAAGACAGAAAGCCAGAGAAACTCAGGGGCCAGCCGCACTTATTTTTTAACAACTCACATTAAAGAGCACTGACGCGGGTTTGGGTGGAAACCAGTTTGGAAAACCAATCTTACAAGCACTGCATTTGATCTCTTCCTAGGGTGATGCCTCCAGTGACCCCATGACCCACAAGGCCCTGCCTGGTTTTGTTTGTTTTTTGCACTATTGGGGATTGAATCCAGGACTTTGCACAAGCTAGGCAAGCACTCTACCACTGAGCTACATCCATTTTATTTTGAGACAGGGTATGGCTAAGTTGACCAGGGTGACCTCGAATTCACTATTCTCTTGCCTCAGCCTCTGGAGCGGCTGGGATTACAGGTGTGTGTGCCGTGCCTGGCTGGAAGAGCATTTTATATACATATTGGAAGAGCATTTTATATACATATCTGTACCTAGCTTTTTGCAGTTTTCACGTAATAGAATGACTGGGCTGGGGTGTGGCTCACAGGTGTGGAGCATGCTTATGCACAGGGCCCTGTATTCCAGCCCCAGCACCAAGGGTGGAAAATCATGACTGAGAGACAATGATCCACCTCAGCTCTTTATATCTTTAAAGGACAGACTATATATGTGCCAACAGCTGTCTGCTGTCTGTAGTTTTAGTCAAAGAGTTTGTGTGTTTTGTAAAAAATTCAATTTCATTTCACTATTTTTTTAAAAACATGTTCAGGGTATGAAATTTAAAAAGGTACAAAAGGGAGTTCCTTCCTACCTTGAAACACTATCCTTTGCTTTTTGTTTTGTGTCTCCTTCCTAGGGTACCTGTGTGAAATTATTTTTCCTTTTTATGAGACTGGGTTTCACTGAGTTGCTGAGGCTGTCCTCGCTCTTATGATCCTCCTGCCTTAGCCTCCCAAGTTGCTGGGAGTACAGATTTGTGCCACCATGCCTGGCTATTTTTCTTCTTTAATTCACAAGCAATAAGCACTTACTCCATGTCAGGCACTGAGTGTTTTAGTACCATCTGAAGGGCTGTTACTGTCCTTATTTTTACATTTGGAGAAACTGAGCTTGGGACAGAGTCAGAATTTTAACATAAATGGGCTAGCTCCCGGGTTCCCTTACTATAAACATCTTTAATGTCGGCAGTTCTGGCCAAATTACATAGAAGGGTTTAGGGTATGGGTTTTCAGTGACATGTAAGAGACCCTGTAGAGGAGTCCTGGATTTGCTGGCATCCCCTTTGCCTTCTTGGCCTCCTCTACAGGGGCTGAGGGTGACAAGCCTCCACCCTTGTTCTTTCTTGCAGATGCCTTTATCCAATGACTCAACAGTTACAGCAGATCCCGTCCAGCCCCACATAGTAGGTAAGGACCCAAACAAAGGGCACCTAGGCTACTGATCTGTTCCAGCCCCAGCTAGGACTCCGGGGTGGGCAAAGTCTCTCAGACAGGACAGCAGGCACATGTGTCTCCACACCAGGAATCCAGAGTCCAGATCAGCAGGCAGCTCTGGCCCACCACAACCCAGCACGGCCCATCTTCGTTGAGGGCCCCTTCTCCCTGTGGCTGCGCAGCAAGTGTGTCTATTATCACATCCTCAGAGCTGACTTGCTCCCACCTGAAGAGAGGGTGAGATCCTAACCATGTATAGGACATGGGTGGTGGGTAGTAGGGAAGGCTGAAAGATCCTGGGCCTCTGACCTTACCTGTACCCTCCTCCTCGAGGCAGGAAGTGGAAGAGATTCCAGAGGAATGGAACCTCTACTACCCAATGAAACTGGACCTGGACTATGCCAGGAGCGGCTGGGATGACTATGAGTTTGACATCAACGAAGGTAAAAACCTGAACATAGAGTGCTTGCCTAGCATGCCTAAGGGCCTGGGTTCAATCCCCACCAACACACATAAACCTGAAAATGCAGGACTCAGCTCCACAAGGGATGAGGTGTGACCTCAGGGGTTCCAAGCTGAGACATAGCCCACATACCCATCTCCCATACATGTCATGTGCCCTTAGGGCTCTAGGACTGAGGTCACTCAGGCCTATCATCCCTTAGACCTTCCCTTCCTCCATCACACATTTAAGAAGCACTTCTGTACTACTGGGTATGACCAGGAAAGACCCAGCCCCTTGGGTCAGTGAAGAGACAGGCCAGTTACATTTTGGGAAGTTCAGGGAGAAACATGCTACCCAGCTTCAATTTGGGGCATTCAGGGGGGCTTCCTGGCAGAATCTGGAAGGAGCAGGAGGCTCCAGGTAATGGGGAGTGTAGGATGAGGGGACAACTTGTGCAAAGGTTTGGAGGCACAAAGTACCTCAAAGGGAAGCCAGTGGAGCAAGAGAACCTCAAAGGGGCGTGGGTGTAAGGGAGCTGCTGCATCTCACTGCACAAACTCAGTGCCCTCTCTCCCAACAGTGGAAGAAGGACCCATCTTTGCCATGTGCATGGCAGGTGCCCACGACCAGGCGACACTAGCCAAGTGGATACAGGGCCTGCAGGAGACCAATCCAGCCCTGGCCCAGATTCCAGTGATCTTTCGTCTGGCAGAGTCCACCGGGGAGCTCCTGACATCTTCAGGGCTACAGGAACCGCCCCAACCACTGCGCGATGGCCAGGAGGAGGAAGAACATCTTCAGCGACAGCAGCAGAGCCAGAGTTGAGTGTGAGCAGGCAGGAGAGCACTGGCAGTGGACTGGTGTGAAAGCAGAAGATGACCCTTGAGTGTACAGCAAATAAAAGTTTTCCTGCATGGGGCTGACTTCCCTTCTTGGCTGTGCGCAATCCCTCAAGGTCTCAAATGCTGGGGAGTCAACGGTGGGTCCCTCACGCGTGGCAGGCCATAAATCACACGTCCTCTAAGCGACATTAGAGAAAGTTTAACGAAAAAGGCGGGTGGAAAGTGCATTTGTGCGCATGCGCAGACTCCGCTCTCGGTCTCCTTCTGGCGCCGCGGGCAGTGAGAGTCCGTGAGAAATTTCCCCGCGTCGCGGAAGATGCGCGCTACTTCCGGCCGGGCTCCTAACAACGGGGGAGGCTGGTAACTAGGGTGGGGGGGATGGCGGAGCGGGCGCCGGAGCCCGAGGCGGAGGCGGAGGCTGAGGCGGGCGCAGGCGGGGAGGCGGCGGCTGAGGAGGGCGCGGCGGGCCGCAAGGCGCGGGGCCGACCGCGGCTCACGGAGTCGGACCGAGCCCGGCGGCGGCTGGAGTCCCGGAAGAAGTACGACGTGCGGCGCGTGTACCTGGGCGAGGCGCACGGGCCATGGGTGGACCTGCGGCGCCGCAGCGGCTGGAGCGACGCCAAGCTCGCCGCCTACCTCATCTCGCTGGAGCGCGGCCAGCGTAGCGGCCGCCACGGGTGAGGGGGCCCGGCGGGAGGGAGGGGGAGGGAGCGAGCGAGGGAGGAGACGCCCCCATCCCCCGCTGAGCTTGGCCCCGCCTGCTCCGGCTTGAGGCCCCGCCCCTGGCACCTGTGAGCTCCGCCCAGGGGCTAGGCTGCGGGTCTGGGTCTCGGACTGCCGGGCCCCCGACTCGCTTGGCGTGCGGCTCCGCCTTGGTCGCTCCTACTGCCCAATCCTAGAATTCGCCCTCCCTCTCCACCCGCCTACTGAGCGCGCGGTCCCGCCCGCTCGAGCGCTGGCTGCCCTATCCTAGGATTGGCCCCACCTCCAGGCTTTCTAACTACCCAATCCCTGGAGGGGTGGCCCCGCCCCTCGAGGCCTCGGTCCAGCTCCAGGTTTCGGCTGGACCTTGAGGCCTCGAATCATGTTCTCCAAAACCCCACACCCGGCCTGGGGCTCTCGACATCCAGGGACATCCTGCTTTTCCCCTCAAGAAGTTTTGGTCACCCAAATGGGATTGCATATGTCTCCATCCCCACAACCCTAGGCCCTGCACATCGGGACAACTACACCTTCTGGTACCTGGGGAGCATCAGCCCAGAGAGGCTGAAGTGAGGAGGAAGCCCCAAATTAGCTGGTCAAGGGGAGGGAAGAGACTTGAAAAATCTGTCTTGAGGGGTTGGGGATTTAGCTCAGTGGCAGAGCGCTTGCCCGAGTTCGGTCCTCAGCCCTGAAAAAAAAAAAAGAAAAGAAAAATCTGTCTTGAGAGAGCAGTGTGAAATGTAGTTTTTCTCTTCCTTCTCTTCCTGCCTTCTAGGCTGATGTGATGTGAGTTGAAATATGCAAGAACTCAAAATAGCGTCTGGCAGTAGTGAGCACTCTATTAGCTGTTATGATGATGACGTATGTTTACTCCTAATCACAAGCAATGAAATCTTTGCTCTGATCTGGTTTTCACTTCCACCCATATGTATGTTTCTCTTGGGGGTGTTCCTGAGGGTCAGAAATTAATCAGATCCTGCTGATTTGCACTCACACCCTCCCCAGGGTAGTAAGACTGTTTTATGCCCAAGAGCAAGACCAGAAATGTTAGGAGCATTAACAAAAGTACATGCCTCATGGAGCTGATATTCTAGTGCAGGCATGAGGATCCAAACCCAGTCATTAAGCTGGGTCTGACACACTGGTCAGGACGGGTGCTGAGCAGTTCTGTTCATGTGAAACAAGTGCCCAAAACCTAGCACTTAAAAATCACAAAATCTGTTATCTAGACTCTCTGTGGAACAGGAGCTGGGCACTGTCTTCTCTGTTCAGGGTGTCACAAAGCTGAAATCAAGGAAGCATTGGAGGGAAACGTCTCCCTCTAGACTGTCTGATGTTGCTGGAAGAATTCATTTCTTTATGGTTGTGGGACTGAGGTACCTGTTGTCTTGCTGGCTGTTATCTGCAATCACTCCCAGTCTTAGAAGCCACTCTTGGGTCCTTATCATGTGGCATCTCCATGGACCCCCTCTTGTTCCCAGCTTTCTATCGCTGACTGCAGCAAGGCTCAGTCCATTTTAAGGCCCCCAGATTAAGTCAACCCCTTCCATTTTTTCCCTTTTTGGATAATTCCAAGTCATCTACATTATAAATGGCACCCATCATACCTAAAGACGTTCCCAGATCAATGAGAGGATTAGAGGAATTATTCCTTTGTATCCATGGAGATTAGTTCCAGGACTCCTAGCAGATACCAAAATCCTTAGATGCTCAAGTCCCTTAAATAAAATGATGTGCTATTTGCATTGAACCTATGCATATCTTCCCATAGACTTTAAATGATCTCTAGATGACTTAGAGCAACTAATACAGTGTAAATGCTCTGTACAACTAGGTAAGGGAGAGAATCAATTTTATTTAATTTTTTAATATGGCTTTCGTTGCTCTGACACTTCGTGGTGTATGTGGTGCAGGGGTTTGAACCTGTGTCCTTGTGCATGCCAGGCGAGTGCCATAACTGCTGAGCCATCACGCCAGCCCCTATACTGTATTGTTTAGGGAATAATGTTTATACCTCTTCAATACAGGTGGAGTTTTTTTCCCCAAATATTTTCCATCCTTGGTTGAATCTGAGGATGCAGAACTCCCAGATATAGAGGGCATTCTGTATAGTGCATGTGTCCCACAAAGTGGGAATCGTGACAGTCCTCTTGGAATTCTGCCTGCCACACCAACTTTTTGTATCCCCTTCCCATTTCCTGACTCTGGAACCCAGGAGAGATGGCCTCTCCTCCCTGAGCCTGTTTCCCCAGTGTGAGATAAGTGATGATACCAGACCCCTCTCCAGGGGCAGGTGTGAGTGGAGGAGAGAGCCCGAGCCAAGAGCCTGCTGATGTGCTGCTGGAGTGGGGCAGGTAACTGAAGTTTAGATTCTACCCTGGAGTCAGATGAGTTGCTGTCATTACTTAGCATCTGTCAGCACGTACCCTGCCTTGACTCATTTTTACCCTCATTGCCTCTCTCTGTTGCAGGAAACCTTGGGAGCAAGTCCCCAAAAAGCCAAAGCGGAAGAAAAGTAAGTGGAGCCACAGCCTGGGGGAGGAGAGGGGCATAGGGGAAGGGAGAACCAAGCAGAGGAGACAGCTTATCCATAAACGTCAGGGCGTGTTATGTGCCACCCTGCAGTGGAGTGAGCGGGACAGACCTTGGAGCCCAGTCCTGTCTTCTGGCCACAGTTGGTGGGAGTCTGAATGGGCCTCACCTAGTATGACCTCCAGACCCTGGGGCTGTGGGTTTCAGGTCATGTACAGCAGGGTGAAGGCCAGAGGTCCAAGGGAGACCATACCTAGTGGGAGTAAGCCCCACCCCTTCTCATCCTTCTCTGGAGGTGGGGCTGAGCTGAGCTGAGACCAGTGACTCTGAAATTCTAAAGGTGTCGGGATTGTCACTGGATGGAGGCCCTGGGTATAATCCCTAGGTCTAAAGATCTTTTCTGGTCCTCCTCCTCATCTCCCAACTCCACAAAAGGGCCACATCTCCGTCCCACTTGCCAGGAGTCCTAATCCATCACACTAGTGGCAGGTCTTATCTCTTAGGCACATAGGGTGTGCCAGCCCTGTTCTGTGCTCCATCAGTGTCTTTGCTTCATCCATCCTCCCTGGCAGCTCTCAAGGATGGAATTTTATTTATTTTATTTTTTGGCACTGGGCATTAAACCCAGGGTCCCTTTGCTGCTGAGTCACATCCCATCCCCAGCCCTTTTTATTTTTTATTTTGAGACAAGTTCTCATTAACTTGCTGAAGGTCTCACTGAATTGCTGAGATTGATCTCCAGCTTATGATCCTGCTGGAATTCTTATTTTCCCCTGGCCCAGCAGAGGTAACTAGGGTTTAGAGAAGTCAAGTCACTTGCCTGGAGCCTCCTAGCTAGGAAGTGGCAGAGCTGGGATTTAAACCCAGGCCTTGTGTCTGCACATGACCAACCCTTTGCAGCACCCTCTGATGGAGCAAATGTTTGGAGAGCACCTACATAGTGCCTGGCCCTGTAGGAGGCCTTGGTGGAACAAAACAGATAAATGTCGCTGCATTTGAGAAGTTGACATTCTCGTGGGGGGAGACAAACCAGAGACCTTCAAACAAATAGCCATGGATGGTATCTTGGTGCTATCAGGAGAAAAAGAACAGCACATGAAGTTGGCTAGGCTAGCATTTGCAAAACCCTGCTTGCGTTCCAGCCCCAGCATTAGTGGGGAAGAGGTTGGCTGAAGTGACCTGGGTGGGGGTTGGCCTCTCAGAAGAAGTAACATTTAGGGGGAAACCTGGGTGAAGGGAAAGAGAGCAAGGCAGGTCTTTGGAGAAAGAGGGCACAGTCTGTGCAAAGGCCCTGAGTCAGGGCTGCACCAGGCAGGCTAAGCAGCCAGGAGATCCCCCTGGCTGGAGGGGAGTGAGGCCCACGGGAGAAGGTGAGGGAGGAGATGTGACCGAGCAGCACAGAGCCTCTTGGCTCACACGGTGGACTTTTGCCTTTACCCTGAGCCAGATGGGAGTCACAGTGGATCTGAGCAGACTCTGATCAGGTGCTCTTAGGCGCCCTCTGGTGGCTGTGGGGGAGTTGCAGGGTAGGGGGGAAGCCAGGGAGACCAAGGCCCAGGGACTGTTGGGATCTAGCCCTATAGTTGCTAAAAATGATTATAAGAGGATTGGAGCGGTGGCTCAGTGGTTACCACACTTGCCTGGCACGCCAAGAACTGAATTCAAACACCAGCACCACGTACACAACAAAGTGTTGGAGCAGCACGTCACATGAAAAACTAAATAAAAATTGATTCTGTCTCCCTCTCTCTCTCTTACTGACCCCCTTTTTAAAAAAAAACAGATTATAACAATAACAGACAGCTAACAATTATTGTGCGCCTACCTATGTGCCAGGTGCCACTGTTTATATGACTTCTCTCAGCCAGCGAGGAGTTTCTGGCCAGACCTTGTTATCTCTAGACATCTTGCCTCAGAGCTTCATTTTCCTCCCTGTAAACTGCCTGCAGGGCTCACCAGGGTATTTCAACCCTTGGAGGCACAGAGCCCAGTGTCCGCTTGGGCTGCTGAGCACTGCTGCTCATGCCCACCCGGCCCTGTGTCTGCAGGGCGGCGGCGCAATGTGAACTGCCTGAAGAATGTGGTGATCTGGTATGAGGACCACAAGCACCGCTGCCCATATGAGCCACACCTCGCTGAGCTGGACCCCACCTTCGGCCTGTACACCACGGCAGTGTGGCAGTGTGAAGCTGGCCACCGCTACTTCCAGGACCTGCACTCCCCGCTAAAGCCCCTCAGTGACTCAGACCCCGAAAGTGACAAAGGTGGGTCCTCTGGGGGAGGGCAAGTGGTGCCTGGCATCCAAGGGCTGTGCAGTCCCTCCTGGGTGCATGGACCTGGGATGCCCCCGCAAACTCAGGCCAGAATCACAAATGTAATAGCAAGTGGCCTCAGGGACAGTGGCCTGGCTGAGCCCTCACAGGTTTGTAGCCTCTGAGTTCCTGCAGAGCCACAGCATTTTACCTGGCTTGGCAGCTGCAATGGAGGACCAGGGTGCTGGGCACAGGCTTAGTTTGGTAGGGTAGATGCTGCCCTCCTGGCCTCTAACACCTTTTTCTTTTTTCTTTTTTTTTTTTTTTAAAGAGAGAAAGAGTTAATTTTAATTTCTCCATCTTTTTTGTTTTGTTTTTCTTCCACTTAGTTGTGTATGTGGTGCTGGGGATGGAACCCTCAACCTTGCACATGCCAAGCAAGCACTCTATTGCTGAGCCCCAAAAACACCTTTTTTATTTTCCGTGACTCTCAGGTCCAGTGCTCCCAGCTTATCCTCTTTCCCTCTGTCTTGCCACGATTTCCTTTTTCTCTCTCAGTTTGCTTCCCTTTCCCTCCTGAGCTGGGTCTTCTTTCCCTCCCTTGATTTTTGTTCCCTCTTCCTCCTCGGGCTTTCTCTTGTCTCTTTCCTTTCGCCTCTTCCACCTTCTTTCCCTTCTTAGTTCCTGCCCCCCTCCCTCCCCTCTTTTTCTATCCCACACTGGTCACACTGGTCCCAGGAGGGACCAGGAAGGAAGGCCCAGTTGGCCCCATAGGGAGCAGGGGAGACCCTGTGAGTGGCAAGGGGCTGCCTGCTCCCCCTGGGGCTTGCTTTAGCTGTGAGGAAGCGCATGGGGCCCACTGCCAGACACCCTGCCACGGCCGAGGGTGGGGTCAGTCATCAGGCCTGAGCTCGTGCTGGCAGGTGCCACAGAACAGGTGGCATCCCAGCTGGCCAGGAGGAAGCCCGGGGTGACAGGAATTCCTGGTGGGCTCCCACGCCCACGGCTGTCCACTGTGCATTGGCCAGGCTTTCAGCTTGCAGGTGTCCTGTGCTCGTGACCAGCACCCGCCCTCCTTGGCCCATCACTGCCCGCCTCACTGTGCTCCATTCCAGGCCCTCCCCTGTACCAACCTGAATCTTCTCCACATCCCTCTCATACCCTGCTGCAGAGTCAAGGAACCCTAGGCCCCAGGAGTAATGTGACTGGCCCATTTGGTGACAGGTTAGGCTGGCATGGGAGTGGCAGGGGAGCCCTTCCTACTTCAAAGCTACTGTAGCTACTAGGTGGGTCTGGACTCTTAGCAATGAGCCACTGTTATCCATTAGCCACATCTGCTAGGGGCAGTAGTGAAGGAAGTGACCTTGTCCCCATCCCAGTCCTGTTCCCACAGCAGTCCCCTCTACCTGCCTATGCCTGGGGTGTCCCTGCCACCTTTGAGTCAGCCAGGACACCTCCTGTCAGGGCTGTGGGAAATCAAGGGTGCATGCCTATTTGTGTCACTAATGGGGTTTTTGTTTTGTTTTTTGTTGTTGTTTTGGAACAAGGGATTGAACTGAGGGACATTCAAATACTGAGCCCACCTCCCCAGCCTGTCTTGTTTTTGAGATAGGATCTCGCCAAGTTGCTGAGGCTGGCTTTGAACTGCCTCCTGAGCCACTGGGATTATAAGTGTGCCACCAACCCTGGCTGTCACTAGTGTTTTTGTTACCTGGAGAGAAGTCCAGGGTTAGACTTCATAGCTTGTCTCCAAAGTTAGGTGGACCCGATGCATGTCCTGACCCTAGCCCAACTTTCTTGCCCCTTCCTTCAGGGTGGTGCTGCAGATGAGAGGACAGCGAGAAATTACCTTAGCAGGAGAGGCTGATCTCTCCATCCCTAGCCTTGCTGTCACCCCTCGGCCATCAGGAGTGGGCCCGGGTGTCTTAGTGCCTGTGTGTCCTCTCTCCATTACTGTGACAAGTACCTGAGCTGACTAACTCATGAAGAGGAAGGGGTTACTGTGACACACAGTGTGAGAGGTTCTCGTTCATAGTCAGACTGATCCCTCGCTTTAGACCTCTGGTGGAGGTGCTGAATGGCAGTGGCAGAAGTGTGTGGCAGAACAAAATCACTTGATGGCCAGGGCGCAAAAGAGAGCTAGGAGGGTCCTGGCACGCACCACTCGTCTTCAAGGGCATGCTCCCCGTCACCAGAGGACCTCCCACTAGGCCCACCTCTTAGAGTTTCCACCATCTCTGGCCAGGTACATGGGTGCATGCCTGTAATCCTAGGTACTAGGGAGACTGAAGCAGGAAAATCATAAGTTGGAAAGCAGCCAGGGCAACATAGCATGTCCCTGTCCTAAATGAAAAGGGGGCTGGGGAATGTAACTGAGTGGTAGTGGTAGAGCACTTGCCTAGCGTGCTCAAAGCCCTGGGTTCCATCCCAATACTTCAGAAAACAAACAAACAAGAACACTCAGGGTGGCCACTGTGAGCCCTGTGCCATTTTAACCCTGTACGTGTGCTTTCTCATTAAATACCTCAAATACGCTAGCAAGGCACGTGACTTAGAGATCCCCAGGCCCAGAGAGGTTACATGAGCTGCTTGCTCACCAGCTAGAGGCAGGTACTATTACAACCTGGGAAGTGTGTACTCTTACCATGACCCTCTAGGGCTGCAAGACACATGGTCCCCAAATAGCATGCCCCAGCTGTGTCACAAGAGTGTAACTGAGATGCCAGGCACAGTGGCACATGCCTGTAATCCCAGTGACTTGAGAGGCTGAGATAAGTGGATCACAAGTTTGAGGCAAGCCTCAGCAACTTAGGCCCTGTCTCAAAATAAAAAATAAAATAAGGGCCAGAGGCTAAGGCAGGAGGACCATGAGTTCAAAGCCAGCCTCGGCAACTTAGCAGCAGGGCCTTAAGTGATTCAGTGAGAACCTGTCTTTTTTTTTTTTTTTTAAAGAGAGAGGGACAGTGAGAGAGACAGAGAAAGAGAGAAACAACTTTATTTAGTCTTTCACATGGCCTTAGTTGCTCAAACACTCAGTTGTGTACGTGGTGCTGGGGTTTGAACCCGGGTCCTCGTGCTTGCTAGGCAAGCGCCGAAACCGCTGAGCCACCGCTCCAGCCCGTGAGAACCTGTCTTAAAAAGTAGAACAACAACAACAACAAGCTGGGGGTGTTACTCAGTGTTGTTAATTGCCCTCTAGGTTCAATTCCTGGTCCCCAAAATAAATAAATAAATAAATGATTGATTAAGGGCTGGAGATGTAGCTCAGTGGTAGAGTGTCCCTGGGTTAAATCCCTAGTACCAAAGCGGGGGAAAGTTGCAGTCATTCACTTTTCCCATCCCCAGAGTATCCCTGTGTGTGAACTATTGTCTTCATGGCATCTTGTTGGCGCCCTTGGCCTTCATCACAGTGCTGGTCTAAAAGTAGTTTTTTGATTCAGATGTGCACTCACCGTGTCCCAGGTAGCCTGAGTGCTGGGGCACTGCCCAGGGACCTCCTCCTTTGTGGTGTTTACATTCTGGAGAAGAAGCAAACCATAAACAAGATAAGCAAATAAAATGTAGAATACACTAAAAGGTTTTGGGGAGAAAGGAAGGAGCAGAAAGGGGCCTCTTTTGAGACAAGGTGCCTCTGGGAGCCTCCCTGAAACAATCATTTGATGAAGGGTCAGATGGAGGGGAGGGAGGGAGCCTTCCGGTGTGTCTGAGAGAAGAGCATTCAAGCAGGAGGAATGACAAGTGCAAAGGCCCTGAGGCAGGAACTTGGCTCGTGTGTCTGAGGAGCTGGGGGGAACTGGAGGTGATGGGATAGGGGTGTGTGATTATGCAAGTTGTGTGGCCATGGTAAGGGCTTTGACTGATACACCGAGTGAGTTGAGGTATTGATTGACAGAATTCCTGGTGCTGAAACAAGCACACATTGGTTCCCTCACACAAAGCCCGTGCCCCAACCCCGTGCACTGCCTTCCATGTGGGGACCTAGATGGAGGTGATGATGATTATGATTACCAGGGATGCTTAACCACTGAGCCACATGTTCAGCCGCTGCTATTATTATTATTATTATTATTATATTTATTTTGAGATTTTGAGACAGGGTCTAACTAAGTTGCTTAGGTGCTTAGGACCTTGCTAAGCTGCTGTGGCTGGGCTCAAACTTGTGATCCACCTGCCTCAGTCTTCTGAATTGCTGAGATTACAGGCGGGTGCTACCACACCCAGCATGTGGGGACCCAGGTTCTTCCCATCTTGTGTTTCAAGTCTCCTGGGTTCTGGCTGGCTGGTCAGGACAGAAAGGTAGAGGCTAGGCCTTGAGAAATCAAGTCTTCTTCCGTTCCATTGGCTGGAACCAGTCATTGGGCTACACCTACTTGCTGCAAGGGATGCTGGGAGGTATCATCCACCCAGGTGCTAGAAGGAAGAGTTGGGTTTGGGAACAGCTGACCTGTCCACAAGAAGTGATGAGTGGGTTCTCTGGAGCCAAGGTACCAAGAAGGGACTACTCTGGTCCTGTCACAGGGACGATGGAGCCATGACCAGCATCTGCAGAGGCAGGAGGAGAAGCATTTGGGGTGTGGATGGATGAATTTTGGACACAGTGCCAACATGGTTTGCTGACAGATTAGGTTAGCTCTAGGACTTTGACCTAAGTACCAGGAAGGACAGAACTTTACCCTCTGAGACAGGGACACACAGGAGCAGTACGTACAGGCTCTCTCTCTCTCTTTTTTTTCTTCTTTTTTAGAGGAGCAGTGAGAGAGAAATAATCAATTTTATTTTTTATTTAGTTAGTTTTTCATGTGGCTTTCATTGCTCCAACACTTCGTTGTACATGGTGCTGGGGTTCAAACCCACATCCTCTTGCATGCCAGGCAAACGCCATAACTGGTGAACTACCACTCCAGCCCCAGTACAGGCTCTTTTGGAGGAAAGATTCAGTGAAGCAGAGCCTGGCGTTGCTGAGCTGAGTCTGAGATGCCTACGAGAGCCCCATGGGGAGCTGTGAGATAAAGGCGTCTAGAATTCAACAGGGAGGTCCAGGCTCCCTGTGTATGCATGCAACTGTCAGGCCCTGCATGGCTGTAGCATAAAAACCTGTGGTTAGCCCTCCATATCAGCAGGCTCCTTATCCATGAGTTCCACATCTGTGGATTCACCCAGTCAGGGATCATTTGCGTCATACTAGATGTCACACATCGTCTAAAGATGGTTTAAAGTCCGTGGAAGGATGTGGATAAGTTTTATGCAAATACCTCACCATTTATGTGAAGATCTTAAGAATCCAGCAGTTTTGGTGTCAGTGGAGGTGTCCTGGAACTACTCCCCTACGGATTGGGAAGGAAAACTAACTGCATTTGGTTCCCTGGTGCTTTGCACTGCTTTTTTGTTTTGTTTTGTACTAGGATGGAACCCAGGACCCCTCTGGCATGCTAGGCAAGCTCTACCACTGAGCTACATCCTCAGCCCTTTTTTGTTTGTTTGTTTTTGTGTTTTGATTTTTGATATTGGGGATTGAACCCAGGGGCACTTAACCACCAAGCCACATCTCCAACCCTTTTATTTTTTATTTTGAGACAGGGTCTCTCTAAGTTGCTTAGGTTCTAGGATTACAGGCATGTGACGCCACACCCAGCTCCCCCAACCCCCCTTTTTATTTTTTTTTAAGAGAGAGAAAGAGAGTGCCAATTTTTATTTTTCATCTGGCTTTTGTTTTTCCAGGGTCCTCACACATGACAGGCAAGCGCTGTATCGCTGAGCTACCTCTCCAGCCCTTTTAACAGCTTCGAAACTCCTTTGAATTTCCTAAGCAATAGTGGTTTTTGTAATTCACAAGGAGCCCCTTTGGAACACCCCTGAATCTATGTTAATGAAGTGACTCAGGGTGGGGCCCTAGATATCTTCCAGATGGGATTACCTAGAAGACCAAACATGATCAGAAGTGGGAACTCTCAGCCCCACTCCCCTGGAACCTGTTCCAGGGGCTGGAGGTCAGGTCATTAAAAACCCTTGAACAGGGATGTTCAGAGAGCTTCCGGCTTGGTGCACACATCCTAGCGCTCTGAGAGGGTATCCTCAGACACTCAGGGAGTGGAGCTCCATGCCCCTCCCCTGTGCATCTCTTGACTGTGATTGAGTTGTAGTAGCCTGTAGTGATAAGTGGAGCACTTTTCTGAGTTCTGGAAGTCATTCCAGCAAATTATTGAACCTGAGGAGGGGGTCATGAGAACCCTTGATCAACAGGGTCAGCACTTGTAACTAGCATTGGAAGTGGGGGCAGTCTTATGGGACAGAGCCCTTAGCTTGTGGGGTTTGAAGCTGACTCCAGGTAGATGGTGTCTGCATTGTTTTGAAGTGTTGGAATGAAAATAACTGAATTGAATCTAGCTGGTGTGGAGAATCAGAGTGCCATTTGATACCGTCAGCCTGGGTGAGACCTAGGGTTGCGTTGAGGGCTGAGGTGAGGCCCTGGCTTGGGCCTGCAAGGCCTAAAAGAGCCAAAGTGGCTAGGAATGAGCTGCCAGAGAGGGCCCAGAAAACAAGGTGTGGAGTCCAGGGAGAAGAGCACCTCAGAGAAGCTGGGGTGGTCAGCCGAGTCAGGTGCCTTGCAGCAGCCAGGCACAGTGGGGATTTAGAAGTGACCACTAGTTTTGGTGGCGAGAGGTCACAGCGCCTGCCTCTGATGGTCCTTCAACAAATACCAGCTGCTGCCACCACCACTATAACTGCCTCATTTCCTCTCTCATCACAGCAGGCAATGGACAGGTGGCCGGCAGCTCCGACTCCACCAGCTCTGGCTCAGGCTCCGACTCTGAGGAACCCCCTGAGAGCCAGCCAGCCAAGGCTTCAGTGGCAGCGGCGGCAGTCACCCCCACCAGCCCAGTGGGCAGTAGTGGGCTTATCACTCAGGAAGGTGTGCATATCCCTTTCGATGCCCACCACATGGAGACCCTGGCTGAGCAGGGCACCCCATTGTGCCCCAACCCTGCAGGCAGCGGGTCTGAAGCCCTGGAGACAGTGGTGTGCGTGCCCGTGCCCGTGCAAGTGGGTGCAGGCCCCGGCTCCCTTTTTGAGAACGTGCCCCAGGAGGCGCTGGGCGAAGTGGTAGCCAGCTGCCCTGTGCCAGGCATGGTGCCCGGCTCCCAGGTGATCATCATCGCAGGCCCTGGATATAACACGCTTACGGCTGAGGGCATCCACCTCAACGTGGCTGCAGGCAGCAGCGCGCCAAGCAGTGGCCTGGGCGAGGAGGTGCCCTGCGCCATGATGGAGGGTGTAGCAGCCTACACCCAGACAGAGCCCGAGGGCAGCCAGCCCAGCACCATGGACACCACTTCTGTAGCCGGCATCGAGACCAAGAAAGGTCTGGGGGGCCCACTGTGGCCTCTGGCAGGGATTGGGTGGGGCCTGGAGGGGGAGGGGAAGGAGTAGCCCTCAAAAAGGGCTCCTAGACAGCCTTAGTCCCCCATGGACACCGCCCTGTGTCCACCCCGTAGAGAAGGAGGATCTATACATGCTCAAAAAGGAGGAGAAGGAGGAACCTGTGGCCACAGAGCTGGCAGAGCTGGTGGCGACCGTGCCTGAGAGTGCAGAGCCTGAGGCAGAAGCAGATGGGGAGGAGCTAGACGGCAGCGACATGTCAGCCATCATCTACGAGATCCCCAAGGAGCCTGAGAAGTGGGTGCTGAGTTGGGCAGTGGGGACAAGGGCAAAGGGTGGCCCACAACCTGCCTGGGTTTGGCATTCTGACACCACGGGACCCTTCCCCCTCCAGGAGGCGGCGGAGCAAGCGGTCCCGGGTGATGGATGCCGACGGCCTGCTTGAGATGTTCCACTGTCCGTATGAGGGCTGCAGCCAGGTCTACGTGGCCCTCGGCAGCTTCCAGGTGAGGCCACCACCCAGGGCAGGCTGGTGGGCCTGCTCCTGTGTCTGGCTACCTGTGTGCTGGCCTGGGAAGAGTAATTCTTGGAGGTCCTTGCTGTGCACCACTGGCCTGTGACTTGTCTCTATGGGCCCATCTCACCCGAGCTGGTCTCACAAGCTTCTGACAAATCCCCTGTTCTGCCAGACATCGCGCCTCCTCAGCCGTCTCTTTCCACAGAGACCAGGCATGACCTCCTGCTTCTGATCCGCAGCTCCTCATGCTCTCCCCATCCTGAACTCCTCCCTTGTCCCAGGCCACCCTCTCCATCAGGAAGCTCACCCCAGCTCCAGGGCCATTCAGGCTCCGGAAGACACTGGGAGGTCAGCTTTAGGTTGCCCTGAGGGTAGAGATGGGGTTTTGTCATATTCCCCTGCCTGGGTCAGAAGGCAACATTAGTAGGCTTTTGAATTTGCCAAGCCCTGTTCTCATTAAGCATGAATTGAGTACTACTGTGTGCAAGACCGTTCTAGAGAGTTAAAAGAGTGCAAGAACAAAGGAATGAATGAATGAAGTGCCCAAAGAGCAGCATAGCACACTGGGGGCCCAACAGCCCTGGAATCCAGTCCTAGCTCTGCCGCTCCCCACCTGGGGGACAGGAGACATCCTTCTAACCACTGAGCCTCTGCAGCTTCCACTCTGTCTGTAACTGAGCTAATGGCCTCCAGGACCTTCCCAGAGTTAACAGGTATTCCACTCCTGAGCCTGGCACACAGAGGTGCTTGGTACACCTGCTGTTTAATCCCACTTATACCCCTAGGAGTCTCAAAGCTGGGCGAGGGAACCCCTTTTCCCTCCTAATTGCCTAGGCTGACCCTTGCCTGTCTCTCAGCTGTCCTCTGCTCTCCCTACCTTCAGAAGCCCCTCAGGTGGGCCCAGCACCCATTCCTGCCCCTCTTCCCCCCAGAACCATGTCAACCTCGTGCATCGGAAAGGGAAGACCAAAGTGTGCCCTCACCCTGGCTGTGGCAAGAAGTTCTATTTATCCAACCACCTGCGGCGGCATATGATCATCCATTCAGGTCGGGCCCTGGGCCAGCTGGCAGGGCCAGCTGGGGACGCGGGCAGGGGCTATGGAGCCAGGGCTGGAGCAGCCAAGGTTAAGCTCCAGCACTGGTTCCGCAGGCACAGGAGTGCCCCTCTAGAAGCCTCCATGTTGTACTTAGTAAGCTGTAACCACAGTGACACCTGTTATAATCAGGTGGGGCTAGGCAGGAACTGACTCTCCTGCTCAGGCCCTTGAGAAAATGTAAGGGACAGTGAGCCATCTTCTCGTGAGCCCTCGGAATGACTGCTGTGTTGGTTTAAAAAAAAATCGCACCCCCCAAAAAAAAAAGTTGATTTAAAGCAAATATTTCAGAAATACCGAATGTCAAAGGTGACACATTTGGAGGAGCACCGCTCATCACAGTGGGCCCACCCAGGTGAGAGGAGGGAAGAGGAGAGTTGGACAGGGTCAGGTGGGCCTCTGTATTTCATTCTGGGGCACAGATGTGTGTCTCCTGAGTGGCCAGGGCAGCTGGATGATACAGTCCTGAGGTCCAGAGCTCCCATCTTTTGTGAGAAGCCACAATTTTGGGTTTTTATGTGAAATCCTCCAAAGTTAAAATTCAGATCCATCTTGGCGTTTTGCATCTTATGACCTTCAGGGACCCAATTTTGAACCCCGACCTTGCTTGGGTGTGTGACTGGGCAATGGGCTGCCACTTTGTATTATCCGCTGTCGTTATTATAGTTGACATTACCCCTGGGAAGATGTGGGGCTGGGTCAGTCTGCACCCGGAGGTCTGAGAGACGCCGGGAAACCGGCTTGCTCCTTCGCCTTGCCGCGCTTCAGACCCGCCCCACGGCCAGTTCCCAGCCGCAGCAGCGTTCTCAGCCGCATCTCCGCCGCCCCCAGGTGTTCGTGAGTTCACCTGCGAGACCTGTGGCAAGTCCTTCAAGAGGAAGAATCACCTGGAGGTCCACCGGCGCACACACACTGGCGAAACGCCCCTGCAGTAAGTGATATGCCGCCCCCTGGGTCTGGGAGGTTGGGGACCCAAGCGGGTTCTTTGCGCCAGCTCCACCAGCACGCCTGGCTTCTGTGCGTTTCCACCTGCGCTACCACCCTAGTGGCACCTCCCGTTTCTGTATCTTGTTCCGCCCCCGAGATCTGGCTGCCTGCCCCCAGATCCCTCCCTCTCTGACCCTGCGGCGGGTACTGCCCGCTGGCTCCCGGCAGGTGCGAGATCTGCGGCTACCAGTGCAGGCAGCGCGCGTCGCTCAACTGGCACATGAAGAAGCACACTGCCGAGGTGCAGTACAACTTCACGTGTGAACGCTGCGGGAAGCGCTTCGAGAAGCTGGACAGCGTCAAGTTCCACACGCTCAAAAGCCACCCGGACCACAAGCCCGCCTGAGGCACTCGACCACAAACCGCCCCTATTTATTCGAACACCAAGCCCGGGCCTACCGGGGCCTGGACACCCGCGGGGTCCGCCCAGAAGGCGGGCCGGAAGGAAGCGGCCCCGCCCCCTCCCAGGGCTGGGCCCCCTGGGCAGGTACCCCCCACCCCGCCCTGCTGGCACCTGGGGCAGCGCTGCTGGAACTGTATCAAGAGAGCAGAGCAAGATGAAAGTGCGAGAAAGGAGATGCTCTTCCCCTAGGCCTGTGTGACTGGGGCCAGGGGTTGGGGGAGGCGCTGGGCCCCGTCTCCAACCTACCTGGTCTCTTCCTGAGCAAGGCCGGCTTAGGGAGATGTCCCTACACACCACACAAGATCCTTTCCTGGGAACCTCAGCTCCTACTTGGTCCCTGGGCCTGGGGAACTCGGAAGCTCACTGGGCATTTCCCAGGAGTCAGAAACCTGGTGCCTCCTACTGTCTCATGGAACACTTATTCTACATCCTCCCTTGGGAGGAGCTGGGCACATGTCTAATAAACCCCCTAAATGAAATATGTACAGCTAGTGGCAAACGCCAAGCAGAAAATGGAGTGATGTGTTGGTTTTCGCGTTTACTCTTTAGGGTGATCAGGGAGGGCCTCCCTGAGAAGATGTTACTTGCACATAGAATGACAAAGAGGATCCATCACCTGGAAAAAAAGCTAGGAGAGGCAAATGTACCGAAGGAACAGCCATTACAAAGCCCGGGGGAAGAGCTAGTTGGTGTTCCTAGATAAGCCACGGGGGAAAGGGAGCTGGCAGCCATTGGGTGACTGCCTTGGCCCCATTTCCCTGAGGATGATGCTGAAGCCGCTTCCTGTGGCCACCAGGGAGAGCCGTGGGGAACGAAGCGAGGCCGCAAGGTGGCGCGCGAGCTTCGTAGGCCCTGGTGGCTGCCACCACGTGACCCAGGGGACCGCTGCCGCGAACCGGGGAACGAGCCCAGGGGAGCCCTGTGGTGCCACACGCAGGATGGCCCAGCCTGGGCCGCAGTTGTGCCTCAGTTTCTTTGTCGGATGCAGGTCTACCTTATCTGGGGACGGAAGAATCGGCGAGGATGAATGAATCCGGCTGCTGGGGCTGCACTCGCGAATCCTCTCCCCCTCAAGTTAGTCCTCTTCTTTCGCCCCATACAGCGGGAGCCGACCGTTTCCATAGGAACCACAACCGGGTCTCCGCGCCCCGAAGTAGCCCCACTGCCAGCACAGCTTCTGATCCGAGAGGAACGCGGGGTGGGAAAGCAGCCATCACTTGGCATCCCCGGCTTTGGCAGTCAAGTCATCCCAGTAAACCCAAGAGGGGCCACACAGGGACCCGCACTGCCACCACCCGGATTGCGCGGGCCACTGTGATTGGGTGATTGGCCTGCCCGCTCCATCAGCGTGGCAGCACCCTCTGGTGCGCGCACTCTCATTGGCTCAGTCTCTAGGGCATCTTCCAACAATTGGTTCTCTCGAGAGCCATTCCTGATTGGTCAAATTAGGCTGCACTCGCTAATGGCTCGGATAGTCCGGAGCCTAAAGGAGCATATAAGAACAAGGAAAAGGTGGGGTTTGCTACCCGCCCTCAGCACCCTTGAAACAGCTGTTGAACCGCTGTCTGTGGTGCTGAAGCCTCGCTCAGAGACTCCCAGCTCCACCCACTGTGACTACCTTGCTGGCGCCCCGACGTAAACACTCAAGTGTACCCTTGCACCAAATGAAGCGGCATTATGCCCATTGCCTTACAGAAAGGACAGGTGCCGCCTAGCAGAGGGGGCATAACTCCACAGAAGAACCAATCACAAGCCCAGTAGGCTAGGGCATTTGCCTGGCAGACCCATCCAGTGGGTTTAAGGAGGATTCTAGAACTGGAGGTGTACTTCCGTGGTAGAGCACGTACTTGGCAAGCTTGAGGGCTTGGGTTCAATTCCCAGCACCTAAAAGAGGGGAGGGGAGGAAGAAGAATCTGTGATTTCTAGGGGCCCAAATCTCGTCACCATCCTTAAAGCTGTGTGGATTTCCCCAGCATTGGAATGTGCCAGTGCCCTTCTTTTGACCCCTAAAGGCACCAAGCCCACTCCAAATCCACAGCCTTAACTTCCTTTCTCAGACAGATTAAAGTTACCCTAGTCAACCTCCCATCACCGTGGTCTTGAGAGGGTCAACTGACCCCCCTCCCCCGCCCAAAATCTGGGGACTCAAGCCTCTTGTCTGTTGAAATCTTGTTTCCACGACCCTTTCAGACCCCCTCGGTGAACAGCGCCTTCGAAGGTTTTACGTTTGAGTCACGACCTCGGATCTGTCTTCACCCCTCCTTGCCTAGATGCTGAACGAAGAAGGGGAATCCACTCGGTCTCCCGGGCAGAAAGACTATTCAAGAAAGGGTGCCAAGGCAGGAAGCAGGGTCCAGGGGACACAAGGACAAGATTCGGGCAACCGGAATCCCCAGGATGCGCTTTTTTGCGGGTGCTGAGTCCAGCCCAGCGCGCGCTCGTTTCCACCTGCCGCGCCGTCGGGCGCCGCGTGGAGGCGGGGCTCTGTCGCCCTGGCCAATAAGCGACGCCGGCGCTGGCAGCTGCTGCTATAAAGGGCTGGGGGCGGCGGCGGCGCGGCCCAGAGCGCGGAGCGCGCAGCGCGGGCCAGAGGGAGGGAGGGAGGGCGGGCGAGGGGAGAGGACTGAGCACCCGGGACCGGGCAGGCCAGACCGAGGGGTAGCGGTAAAAAACAGCACCGCGATCTCTGTCGGGAAGCGCAACCTTCCCGGGCCCCGCGGGGCCGCGCAGGGGGCGTCCTCAAGCCCGCGCCTGCTCCCTCTTTCCATCCTCTGCCGCCCGCAGGCCACCCCGGGGCCCGGTCATCCGCGCGCTCATCCTCGGGCTCGGGCCCGTCCCTGGCCCTCGAGGGAGCCGCCACCTTCATCGCTGCCTCTGCAGCGGCCACACCAGAGGCCGCCCAGGCGGGAACCCGGCGTGAGCATCGGGCGTCCCCCTAGGAGTGCACGACCCCCGGAGCCGCCCTCAACACGGACCGCGCCCGCCGGGCACACAAGAATGGTCACTGTAGGTATTCTCTTGTCGCCAAGAGAGAACCGGAGTGGGGAGGGATTGGGTCCAGGCACCACGGAGATGGCGCGCGGGGGGTGGGGGGGTAGGACCAGGCCTAGCTAGGCCCTTAGGGGGGGTAGGACCGCACCTCGGGCCTGAGAGTGGGCAGGGCCGCGCCCAGAGTGTTGGGGGCGCTTGGAGTCTGGCCTGAGAGACCTTGGGGAGCCAGGCAGAGATTCAGGGGGCGTCTTATGACACCCTGGAGGCGAGATTACCCCCTCTTCAGAAGGCCTGATGGGGGAGGGGCCACGGCGGCAGAGGATGCTTCCTTCATTCAGGCTTAGACCCCGCAGGCCTCCCAGGCAAACGCAGGTCCCCGATCACTAGTGCTGGGCCAGGCCAAGGCGGCAAAGCATCCCCAAGAGCCTTGGAGAAGCGGGTGGCGTCGGATCGCGCGTTCCGGACCTTGGCCGCGCCCGGAAGGCGGGCGTCTCGTCCTCGAGCCCGTCGACCTTGCGGCAAGCGGGGAGGGGAGAGGAGGGGGCGCGCCCGGAGGCCCCGCGGGCCTGCCGCCGCTGCTGCCGCGTCCCTTTGTTTCTCGGCGCTTCTTCGCGGGCCGTAGCCTCGCGCGGGCGCCTCGGGCTGCAGGGAGGGGGAGGGGAGAGAAGGGACCGCAGAGTAGGGGGCAGCGCTTCCCGGCTCCTGGGCCCCTGCCTCCTGGGAGATGGGATAGGGGACTGAGGTAGCTTCCTAGGCCAGGTCCAAGCGCCCCACCCCTCCAGGGCTCTGGGCCGCGGGGTGACCTTGAGCGTGCCCGCTCGCTCGCCCGCGCCACTCGTTCCGTGCCCGGTGCTTTCAGCAGCCACGGAGCTGGTCAGCTCCCGAGCGCACAGCCCCGCCCGCCCGGCCACGCCCTACGTGGCCACGCCCTACCACGCCCATCTAGGTCCCGCCCCCTTGGGCCCTGGTGGGGGCCCGGCCTCTCCCCAGCCCTCGGATTTCCACTCGGCAGCCCGGGCGTATCCCGGGGGCGGAGCTGGCCAGTTATAGCCCCACCCCAGCTCCACCCCCGCCCCTGCCGCGCGACTCCGCTCCCCGCGCTGCCGCGCGTCCTTTGTCTGGTCCCGGCGCCCGGGCCTCCCTTTTAGGCTCTTCCTATGTCTCCACCTCTGCGTGTGTGTCTCTGAACCCTATGTCTCTTTCTGGGCCCCTTTTTCGAGTCATGGCCAACACAGTGGATGTGGGGTTGCTCAGCACTCCCTCCGTGCCTGGGCCTCTGCTGTCCTGGACCCTGGTACCCTCCCACCTGTCTCTGAGAAACTATGAGGCCTGCCTCACCTGCTGTGTGACCTCAGGTTGGCTCCTTCTCCTCTCTGGGCCATATGGTGCTCCCCCATTTGAAAAAGGGAGACTAATGCACAAAGGAGAAGAGGGTGTGGTCAGAGGTCACCCAAGGGTCTTTCTTGGAGGCCTGAGCATACTAATGGGGATACATTCAGGCTAAGGTATCATGGGGACGGCCTGGGATGAGGTGAGGGGATGACTTAAGACAGTGAATGCCCAGCATGAAGGAGAAGAGCCTAGAAGTAGGTGGCTCAGTTGACACCACGTGGTGGCCCAGCCTTACCATGCATGGCCACTCAATGCCCTATTGTCACCAGCATCCGGGCATCTGTCAGTGTGACTGGGGCCCCAGAGCACAGCTGGGGGCCAAAGGGGTTGGAAGCAGGAGGGTCTCTGAAGTAAGTGGTCTCGGGTGTGTTCATGGCAAATCCATATGTCACATGGAGGTGCAGTGGTGGAAGAGTTGGAAAGAGTGACACGGAGGGGGAGGGGACAAAAAGGGGTTTGGAGTAGTGGGCAGTGGAAAAGAGAGAAATGGAGAGGAAAAAGAGAAAAGCCAAAGGAGAGGGAAATTCAGATTCAGAGAAAGAGCAAGAGAGGGTGGGAAGGAAGTTTCCCCGGGCTCCTTTCTCCCTCTCCATCTTTGACCTGCCTTTCTCCCTTCTGACTTCACCCCCATTTTCTGATGTGGACCAGTCCTTGAGGTCCTTTTCCTGCCATGTTGCCATCATCCCAGGCCACAGATTTACTGAAGGCCAAGGCCAGGGCGGGTGTGGCCTCCACCAATCTGATTCCCATTATCAGCTCAGCCAGCTCAGCTGCTGAGGAGAAAATGCGACACTGACTCTGCTAAACTGTTGCACAGCTGGGAAGAAGAGGTGGTGGTGAGATTAGTGGGCTGGGCTTCAAGACCCAGGTCTGGTCCACCCTGTCACCTTCTAACTCAGCAACGGTGGGGTAACAGCCTACTGTAACTGCAGGTTCTGCAATCATCAGATCAGGAGTCAAATGCTGACTCCATCACCTCCTCTTCCTGTCACCATGGGCCAGTCACAGGTCCCTCCAATTGACCCTCAGTTTTTGTGAAATGGAGCAGACAATCTCCACCTTTCAGTGCATTTGTGGAAAGTCTGAACATGCTCAGTGCCTGGCACATAGGAGGGCTTCAAAAACTGGGATCTATGGTAGCAGAAGCAGCAGCCTACTGCAGATTGCTCGCTGGACCCCCCACAGCCCAAACAGCTACCATCAGAGAGCTTCACCTTGCTGAGCCTGGATGGGACTTCAGAATCCATCTCCACTCTTGGGATGGATGCTATACCTTCCTTGGAGGGACAGAGGCCCAGAAAAGTGACATGACTGTAGGGCGGCAGTGAAGAGGGTGGAGGCAGCAGCTGGCACACCATAGCCCTCAACAAATATTTATTGAATGCATAGATTGCATCAACAGTGTGTCTAAAAGCAGTGCCCAGGAGCTGAAGATGTAGCTCAGTGGTAGAGTACATGTTTAGCATTCAGAAAAGTCCTGGGTTCAATCTCCAGCACTGCAAAAATAAGATAAAATAAGTAAGACAATTCTCAGGTCATGGCATACAGTAGGTACTCAGCTGTGTATCACTATCATTGCTTTTATTGTTAACCTTTATGTTCAGAGAGTGAGCTTTGGTATCTAAACCCTGGATTTGAATTTATGGTCCACCATTTATGTCCTTGTGTAAGCCCCCAAGATTCACTGAGATTTGGTTTTCTACTGTGTTGAGAAAAGAGCCTCATAATGTTGTGTTTGGGGAGAATTACTAGGAAGTTTTGCATGGAAAAATCTTGTCTGGCAGGCTCTTAGTACATGACTGTGTGAGAGCAGAGCACTAATTCTAGGAGGTCTGCGGAGTCTTCCTTGCTGCTTAATCAAGCAGTGTTTCTTCTCGAGCCTGGATGTGGCTTCATAGTACCCAGGCAGTCCCCCTGTGTTGACTGGAGACACAGGGAAGTTGACCTGTGTTTTCCTTTGTGCTGGGGATGGATCCCAGGGTCTCGCACACCCTAAGCAGGCAGCTTAGCACTGAGCTACATCCTCAGACCTGTGCATTCCTTCTTCATAAGAGGGAATGAGCCAGGCACCATGACACATGCCTGTAACTGCTGCGACTTGGGAGGCCGAGGCAGGAGGATCGTGAGTTCAAAGCCAGCCTTAGCGACTTAGAAAGGCCCTAAGCAACTTAGTGAGACCCTATCTCAAACTAAAATATATTTTTAAAGGGCTGGGAATGTGGCTCGGTGGTTAAATGCTCCTGGGTTCAATTCCTGGTACCAAAAATAAATAAATAAATAAATAAAATAACAGTAAAATGAGGCGGAGAGAGTGAACATGACAAACTTGCTTACATTTTCCGTGATTGTGCCCATGCAGACATTATTAACTGATCCCAGAATGCTTTCCAGCTGTCCCTACCTGTAACTTTAGATCCTTCCACGGACCACCATGCTTGGAATTTGGTTTGCAACAGATCAGAGCAGAGGTCTAGAAGTATTCGGTGGCACATCTGAGAACACAGCTGGGAAACGGTGTGTTCTTGAGTCTTGGTTGGCAGTGGAAGGTGGAAATGGAACCCGATCAGGGAAACTCATGAAAGACCCCGTGTCCAGCATGTAATAGTTCTTAAACTATCTGTTAACCTCAGTTTCCTCCTGTATTAGGGCAGGGAGAGAATCTCCTCTTTTCAGGGTTGTGAAAAGGAAAAGAAACATTTTGCATCTGGAATGCTCTGCAGTGTGCCTGTATTTTGGACACAGTATTTGGGGACAATTACAGTATTCCGTCTTGGCTCAGGTTGTTTCTATTTCTGTGACAACAGTGGACATTGCTTAGCAATCGCAGTGGCCTTTCCTGCTGAGACTGTACATAGCTTCTGAATCTTTTTAAAGTAATTCCTGTAAGATCTGACCCATTAGTTTGAGTTGTGTTTTGTTTTGGTGCCGGGGATTGAACCTATTTGAGTTTCTTTTCTTTTTTTTCTTTTGTACCAGGGATTGAACCCAGGGCCACTTAACTACTAAGCCACATCCCCAGATCATTTTCTTTTTCTTTTTTTTTTAACTTTGAGACAGGATCTCACTAAGTTGCTAAGAGTCTTGATAAATTGCTGAGGCTGGCTTTGAACTTGCAATCATCCTGCCTCAGCCTCCTGAGTCGCTAGGATTACAGGCCAATTTGAGTTTTCAAGTGAGGGCGAACTATTTGCCAACTGTGCCATAGTAAATGTTGGCTACTTCACCTTCCTGTGTGCGTGACACGAATCAGTCCCAGCACTGTTTCCTACAGATGCAGCTATAAAATTCTCTATGTGACTCTTCAGAGAGTCATTACCAATTTTTTTGTTTGCTGAAAGGTAAAATAGAGCATCAAGAAGGTAAGGGACAGATTCAAGGGCATACAGTGAGTTGTGAAAGGCAACACTAGCTTGGCTAACTTGTTTGTGTAAGAGAATTGTAGAATAGTCTTCAAGACTAGAGAGGTCTGCATATAAATTATAGTGCCACTGAAATGCTGAGATGCTGTGTGACTTCAGCAATTTCCTTAACATCTCTGAGCCTCAGCTTCCTCATCTATCCTAAAAAAATTTTAATTTCTACCTTTTAGAGTCTTTGCATGCATTAAATATAAAAAAGCATTTTAGTATCTTTAGTAAAAGCATACTAAAGAAAGAACCCTGCAAAAATTTAACAAACTGGTGGTATAGGTTAGTGGTAGAATGCTTAAATAGCATGCATGATAACTCTGGGTTTGATCCCCAGCACCACAAAAAAAAAAATCTGCAGACCATATCAAGCAGGTTGGTTTAATGTTGGAGAATCAATTGACATAATTTGTGGCATTAATACATTAAAGCTAAAAAGTCACATTTCTATAAGTGTAGAAAACGTCAATAAAATTCAACATCTATTCCTTCAAAATAATCTTTTTAGGATGCTAGAACAAAAGAAAAAAACTTTTTTTTTCTTTTTTTGGTGCAGTACTAGGAATGGAACCCAGGGCCTTGCCCATACTAGGGAAGTACTGTACCACTGAGCTACATTTGCAGCCCCAAAGAAGTTATTCTTAACCAGATAAAGGTCATTTAGGGAAAAAACTTTATAGCGAAAATCACATTTAGCCATGAAATGTTTAAAGCATTTCTTCTTTCTCCTCCTCCTTTTCTCCTCCCTCCTCTTCTTTTTCTTCCTCTCCTCCTTTTGTTTTGTTTTATGTTTGTTTCACTTATCTTTTTTGTTTGTGTTTTTATTTTTGTCCTCTTTTCTTTATTTTTAAAAGTATTTCATTTTACATCTGTAATAAGGGAGCCCCTAGCACACTGAAGCCCTTACAATAAGACAAGAAGAATAAGAGGTCTGAACTAGAGGTGAAGAAGTAAAACTGTCCTTATTTGTAGCTGCTTTATACTGTATCAAAAACAAACAACAAAAATCCCAAAACAGCTCAGTGGAAGAAGTGTGGAACTAAATACCTAATAAGAAAATTCTGCATGAAGCAAAAGAAATATTAACACATTTGGAATTGAAATTACCTTTGGTGTGAGAAGGAAAATAAATGTGATCATGGAGGGGCTTATGGGGCCTCCAAAGCTCCTAGCATTGTTAAGTTTCTTATCCTAAAATGTGTTTATTTTACCCTGAAAATGCACAGATTGATTTTAGGACTCTATTTGCACATGTAGTGTATTTGCCTGTTTTCTGTTGCTATAGCAAAAACACCTGAGGCTAGATACTTATAAAGGAAAGAAATTCAGTTTTGGAGGCTGAAAGTCTAAGATTGGGTGGGCCCATCTTTTCAGCCTCTGGCGAGGACCCTCTTGGCTGGGTCACAGCATGACAGAAACAGCTGTGTACAAAAGAGGCCGGGAGCATGGGGTAGCCTTGCTTTCTACAAGCCTCTCTTGAAAGACAGAGACTGGAACTCAGTGATAGATCACATGGGTTCAAACTCCAGCTCTGGACCCTAAAACAAGCAGCCCATGTTCTTTTCTTATAAAGAGAGGACAGTGAGAGAGAGAGAGAGAGAGAGAGAGAGAGAGAGGAGAGAGAATATCAACTTTATTTAGTTTTTCATGTGGCCTTCGTTGCTCCGAGACTGTTGTGTACATGGTGTTGGGGTTCGAACCTGCATCCTGGAGCATGCCAGGCAAGCGCTGCAACCGCTGAGCCACTGCTCCAGCCCCAAGCAACCCATTTTTGAGAGAACTAACTAGGGTCCCTTAACAACAGCATTAATCCTTTCCAAAAGTGACGCCCCCAGTGACCTAATTACCTCCCATGAGGCCTCACCCCTTAAAGTCCCACCACCTCCTGACACTGCCACACTGGGAACCAAGCCTCCAGCATAGGAACCCTTGGGGGACACACTCCAGCCACATCCAAGCCATAGCATATGAGGCTTATTTCTTTAGTGATGCTGGGGACAGAATCCAGGGCCTCGAGCATGCAGGGCAAGTGCTCTGCCACTAAGCTGCATCCCCAGCTACCTGTGGTTTCTGTCTATGAGAATTCTCACAGTAAAATCACAGCAGCAGGCTTTTGTATTGGGTTTGGTTGGGTTGTTTTCTCACCCAGTGCTTTTTCCAATAAATAGGAGAGATTGTGAAGAGTAATGTGTTTTCAGCGGGGCACAGTTGTGCACACCTGTAATCCCAGGTATTTGGGAGGCTGAGGCAGGAGGATTGCAAGTTAGAGGGCTGCCTCAGCAACTTAGTGAGGCCTAGTCTCAAAATAAGATTTAAAAAGTGCGGGGGACACAGCTCGGTGGTAGGGCACTTTCCTTGCTTGTGCAGGGCCTGGGTTTCATCCCTAGCACTGCACACTTATGCACACACACAAAGATAATTTATTGTCCCCCATCAGACATGGTCACTCCTATTCCCACTAGTTCCTGGTGTGGGGATTGGACGGTGAGCGGGTGCGACCTGTTGTCTCCAGCAGATACTGGGGGCCATGGAGTCTCAGGTGGGGGGGGGCCCGGCCGGCCCGGCCCTGCCCAACGGGCCACTCCTTGGTACAAACGGAGCCACTGATGACAGCAAGACAAACCTCATCGTCAACTACTTGCCCCAGAACATGACCCAGGATGAGTTCAAGAGCCTGTTTGGCAGCATTGGTGACATTGAGTCCTGCAAGTTGGTTCGGGACAAGATCACAGGTGTGGCTGCTGGCAGGTGGGAGGTGGGGGATGGGAGGATGGAGTGGTAGCCTCAGGAATGGAGGTGTTTTGGGGATGGATTTCACCCTAGGTGGGGGGTCTCAGGAGGGGTGGGGGCAAGTGGGACTCTGGGGTCTAAGGTGTCATGGGGGAACAGATAGGAGGGGGATTTGGGCAGGAGGGTCAGCCTCTCAGGCCTGGGCTCCAGGGGACACTGGCAGACCCCAGCACTGAGCAGGGAGGTCATCAAGGTCATCATCCTGGTCCTGCCCACAGGGCAGAGCCTCGGCTACGGGTTTGTGAACTATTCTGACCCCAACGACGCAGACAAAGCCATCAACACCCTCAACGGCCTCAAATTGCAGACGAAGACCATCAAGGTTAGTGTCTTCATTCCTTCTGTGTCCGTCCCCTCTTGCTGCCCCTCTGTTCTCCAGGCCACTCTGCCCAGCCTGCCACCCCTGAGGGGCTCCAATCTCTTCTTCCTGGCTGGGTCACCTGGCAATGCTTCTCTGAACCTCAGTTTCTCTACCTGTTAATGGGGAGACTATAAGCCCTACGTTCTCTGGAGGCTCGAGAAGTCAGCCAGACCCCAGAGATAGGGCGCGGTGACCAGGGTCCCGTGGGAGCTCCCTTGCCTCCCTTTGTCCTGGAATGGGGGTGGGGCCATCTGCCATCTGGGGCCTAATTAGGGTCTAGGAGGGCTGGATTAGAGAAGAGCCCTTCCCCCACCTTTGTGCAGCGCCCCTCCCCCTTGGCCTCCACTCAGCAGCTGCAGCTGGGACCCTACAAGCCCAGGTTCCCTTGGGGGGATCACCATGGAAACCCCTCTCTAAGTCTGCCTGGGGGTGTGTGGGCTCCGCCCTGCAAATCTGCTCCTGGACCCTGGGGGAAGTTGGGTTGGGGGTGCCCATCTGGCCCCCAGTTTGCCATGGGAACAGAGATACTGGAATCTCTTGCCCTTCCTCATTGGGGGCCTGGGGAGATGAGGTCGTGACCCGAAGGGACCCTCGAGGCCAACTGCTTGGAAGGCCCTGGGATGTGTACACGTGTGTGTGTCACCCTGAGCTGTGAAACAGTGGTTACTGATGTGGTGGTTGTGTGACACTTCAAGTGGTCCCTATGGGTGTTATTATGACACATTTTCACTCCCACTGTGACCTGGTAGGGTACCATGGGTGTGTCTGGATGTGACAGGGTGTGTGTGTGTCACAGTGACATTGTGTGGGTGCATCTACCTGTGCCCTGTGTTGGGGTGGAACGTGTGTGACATTGTGTGCTTGTACAGTGGGTGATGTATGTCATTCTTCAATCCTTACTGTAATTCTTGAAGCCCTCTGTGTCGTTGTGAATGTGGCAGTGGCCTTGTGACAGCCTCTTGCTGGTTTTGTTCCTGTGCCGTGCAGCAGGATGGTGCTGCTTGGCTTCGTGGGGGTCCTTGTGATGCTGCTTGTGATGAGCTTGGGGCTGACTGGTCCCCGGGGAAGATTTGGAGCAAACTGTTTCTAGCCACTTGTGTGAGCCAGGTCCCATCCCAACCTGCCCTTGGGGAGCCCAGGTCATAGAGAAATGAGAAAGGCCAATAAGACCTACTTTGGGGCTTAGAGAATCCCAGACCCCAAAGCCTGCCCTGAAGCTCAGGCCCCTCATGCCCTCACCCCCAGATCTGATCCATCAGGACAGATCTCCTCACCCTGCGGGGGGAGAAAGAAAACCCTCAAATGCATTGCTGCTATTTTTTTGTTTTTAAGAGAGAGAGGGACACTGAGAGAGAGAAAGAGGATTTTTCTTTAGCTTTTCGTGTGGCTTTTGTAGCTCCAACTCTTTGTTGTGTACGTGGTGCTGGGGTTTGAACCCACAGCACCTCTCTCTTTTTAAGAGAGAGAGGGACAGTGAGAGAGAATCAATTTCATTTAGTTTTTCACATGGTTTTCATTTCTTCAACACTTCATGGTGCTGGGATTCAAACCTGCATCCTCCTGCATGCCAGGCAAGCACCGCAACCACTGAACCACCACTCCAGCCCCAGCATCGCTCTATTTTAAAATTTTTATTTATTATTTGTTTACTTATTTGGAGTGCTGGAAATGGAACTCAGGGCCGCATGCAAACTAACCTCGCATTATACCACCGAGCTACATCCCAAGTCCCATGACTGTAGCTTAAAATTACTGTTGAGGAATTACTGATGTGTCTGTGGTTAGATCAGAGCAAAGAAGGGGAAAGAGTAGAGGGGGATGAAGGCAGAGTGTGAAGGACTTGTGGGCTACAGGACCCCACGTGCATGCACGTATTAATCCAAAACAAACCCCTTGGCCCACGAGCACCCTCACCCACCAATCCACCCCCAGACTTTCTTCATTTCATTCATTTTTAATTAGTTATTTCTAATGAAGTAGCACACTTTCACAACTCACTGCCCCAAAAGAAAGCCAGACCCTTGACAATGACCTCCATTTGACCAGAGGTTGATTTAGAAGAAACAGAAAATAGATACCCCAAAAGCAAGGGGGTGGGGAGCCATGACCCCCCCAAGCAGCAGGGCATCCAGTGAGCATTTGGGGGCCAGAGGGCCTCAATGAGTGCAGGGCGAGAAGGGTCACAGTGCTGCTCTTTGAAAGTGGACTTTTCACAGTCCTTGCCACTGTTGTAGGACAATGACACACATGCCCACCATTTTATTTTTTTTATTAGTTGAATATATGGAGTTACAATTGAGGGGGAATAATTATCATGCAATCAAGAACAAATGTATATTCACACAGTTAGACAAGGCTGATGTCATGTCGTGGTTTCCCCCCTTAGGTTCCCAATGGCTCCATGTTTCCCCCAAAAGAACCCCTGTGTTAAATGGACTTCTAGTGGAGGTCAGAGATCTCCTTCTGAGTTGATTCCCCATACTCCTTCCCTCCAGTCTCCTAGATATCCTTCCTAATCCCTCCCCACTCCCTAAATCTCCAGGTATCCTAGGCAAATTTCCCCGTTTGTGTAAAAATTCATACATGTTGGGGTTATCATTAGCTTAGCCATCTAACATACTGTTTCCGGTTGTATTCTAGCTTCCACAAATGAGAGAAAACATTCGGCCCTTGAGTCTCTGAGATTGGGATACTTCACTTAGTATAATTTTTTCCGTCTCCATCCATTTGATTTCAAAAGCCATAATATCGTCTTCTCTAATGGCTGAGTAGTAGTCCAATGTATATATGTACCAAAGTTTTTTAATCCACTCGTTGAGTGAGGGGCATCTGGGTTGGTTCCATAGTCTAGCTAGAGTAAGTTGAGCTGCTATAAACATTGATGAAGCCACATCTCTATAATATGCTGATTCTAACTCTTTTGGGAAAATACCCAGAAGTGGGATAGCTGTGTCATAAGGTGGTTCCAGCCCTAATTTTTTTGAGGAGTCTCCACACTGCTTTCCAGAGTGGCTGAACCAGTTTGCCATCCCACTAGTAATGTGACAGTGTTCCTCTTTTCCCACAGCCCCTCCAGCATCTGTTGTTGTTCGTATTCTTCATTTTTGCCACTCTAAGAGGAGTGAGGTGAAATCTCATTGAAGTTTTGGTTTGCATTTCTCTTATAGCTAATGATGTAGAGCATTTTCTCATATATTTATGGGCTTTCTGGACTTCCTCTGGTGAGAAGTTTCTTTTTAGATCCGTAGCCCATTTATTGATTGGATTATTTGTGATTTTGGTGTTTGGTTTTTTTAGTTCTTTTTGTATTCCGGATATCATGTCCACCATATTCTAAACAGCTGCAGTTTCGGTGCGATCTGGACCCTAATTAATAACACGAATTGAATGACAGTACTAAACATGTATAATCTCACAATGGAGAAAAGTACTTTGAGAAACAGAAATAGAGGTGGGGATGGGGAACCACATTCAGATGGCAGAGGACAGGGAGGACATTTCAACTGAGACCTGGAGAAGAAAGAGAAGGGAGAGTTCCAGGCAGAGAGAGCAGCATGTGCAAAGGCCCTGAGGCTAGGACATGCATGCTGTTCTTAGGGAAAGAGGAAGAGGCCTGTGTGGTTAGATCAGAGCAAAGAAGGGGAAAGAGTAGAGGGGGATGAAGGCAGAGTGTGAAGGACTTGTGGGCTACAGGAAGAACTTGAGCGTAAATGCTGAGGAAGGTGGGAGCTATGGAGTATTCTGTGCGGAGGAAGGACTCCACCTGGCTAAGTGTGCGCAGGCGCCCTCTGGCTGCTGTGGCGGGGAACACGCTGGCGGAGCCCAGGTGGTCCAAGGTGGAAGCTGGTTGGAGGGGGAGGGGAGAAGGGAAAGCGCAGAGTCTAGATAATGAGGAAGGTGGAGCCAACAGGGTTTATGGTAGATTGAGCGTGTAGGTCAGAGAGGTGTCAAAGACACCAAAGGCTGGAGACTTGAGCACCAGGAGGACAGAGTTGCCATTACTTGAGTCAGACAAGGTTGGGGGGCAGTCCCAAACCAGATACAACCACGCTGACCACGAAGACCTGTGACACCTCTATGTCACCTTCTGTCTGTGACACCAGCCCCATAAGTCTGAGACCAGGGGACTTTGCTGGGGAACATTTGGGAGTTGGCAGCATGAAGCTGGTAGCTAAAGACCTGAATGACCCCACGGTACCCAGCATAGGGAGGAAGAGAAGGGACCAGTCTCTAAGGGAGCGGGAATCAACGTTGATGTAATACTGAATATGAGGGTACAAGCTGGACATTCAGGGTCTCTGGAGTCCCCAGGGAGACTCGTGAGCCCAGGTTCATGGTCCTTTTGACTTCCTCGGGTGACAGTTCCCTGTCCCCCAAACCCTGTCACAGTCACAGTCACGCCTCCTGCCCCGTGCCCTGCTGGGCCCCACAGTGGCACCTGCGGCTTTGCTGAGCGGGGGCGGGGCGTCTCTTCCTCACCGGGTCCCTCTGACCCCTCCCAGGTGTCCTACGCCAGACCCAGCTCGGCGTCCATCCGGGATGCCAACTTGTACGTCAGTGGGCTCCCCAAGACCATGAGCCAGAAGGAGATGGAGCAGCTCTTCTCGCAGTACGGCCGCATCATCACCTCTCGCATCCTGGTGGACCAGGTCACAGGTCAGGCTGCCGGGAGGGTGCACCCGACAGGGGAGCGGGCCGAGGTGCGGAGGTGGACCCAAAACGGAGCAGCCGCATATGCCAGGGCAAGAGGCGGGCAAGCGGGGAGAGGCACACAAGCAGGGACAGCACTCTCACGACAGACGCCCTCGCCCGGCAGGCGTCTCTCGGGGTGTGGGGTTCATCCGCTTCGACAAGAGGATCGAAGCCGAGGAGGCCATCAAAGGACTGAATGGGCAGAAGCCGCTGGGTGCAGCCGAGCCCATCACGGTCAAGTTTGCCAATAATCCGAGTCAGAAGACGGGGCAGGCCCTGCTCACGCACCTCTACCAGTCGTCGGCGCGGCGCTACGCAGGCCCCCTGCACCACCAGACGCAGCGCTTCCGGTGAGCTCGCCCACCCGCACCCAGCCGCAGACGCAGCGCTCTGCAGCTGCGCTTCCTGAACCTGCTCCCGCGGGGGGCAGCAAGCGCAAGGGCGTGGGTCTGAGCCGTGCTGAGGTAGCTTCGTACACAGGGGCGCCCCGTGTGTGCTGATCGCCGCGGTGGGCGCTATTATTATTATTAGGTGCCGCTGGGGCTTGAACCCAGGAGTCCTTCCCAGCCTGTTTTATTTATTTATTTTTTAAGAGGGACAGTGAGAGCGAGACAGAGAGAATCAATCTTATTTATTTTTCATCGGCCTTTGTTGCTCCGACACTTGGTTGTGTACGCGGTGCTGGGGTTGAACCCGTGTCCTTTGCATGCCAGGCAAGCACCATAACTGCTGAGCCACCGCTCCAGCCCCCCTTTTTTATTTTTTAGTTTGAGCCAGGATTTTATCAGTTGCTGAGGCTGGTCAAGTTTGTTATCCTGCCACAGCCTCGCAAGGCACTGGGATTATAGGCCTGCCCCACCGTGCCCAGCTGGAGTCATTGATCATGATGAGAATTTGGAGAAATCTCATTGAGGTCCAACTGCGCCGATCTCTGTATCTTTCTGGCTTGTGGCTCTAGCTGCATGTGCCTATTTCCTCACCTGTAACAATGACACCAAACATTTCATGAGCACTCTGTGCCAGGCCCAGCAGCCTCATGAGAAAGGAGGAGGACCCTGAGGTAGGGACAGCTATTGTGGGGGGATGATGGAAGCTTCTTGAGGGACCCTGGGTGGCCATGGCAAGTTGACCACCCACCAAGGGCTCCAGTGCAGTGACCGTGACTGTTATTATGGCCTCTGTGAGGATCTGTCCTTCCCAGAGAGCCCAGCCGGTGGACCTAGACAGGACCCACCAGCCAGCCAGGACAGGATGATGAGGATGCTGGGGCAGGCGGAGCAACAGCAGGGCAGGCTAGAGGCAGTGCCCAAGTGACTGTCCTCCGTGCCAGGCGGTGTCCAGCCGGGCAGGCGGGGAGCCAGCAGCGGGTGGGGGCAGGGCAGTGCTGCAGGCGGCCTGGGTGGGGGTGGGGAGGACAGGCTGGCCAGCAGCGTCACAACCCAGGGGCGTGTCCAGAAGCCACCTCTGACCACCGCTTCTGCCTCCACAGGCTGGACAATTTGCTCAACATGGCCTATGGAGTTAAGAGGTAACAGTGCCCCCGCCCTACTGTCCCCATCCCCTCAAGGTCCCTCCTTGGACCCTTGCCCTGGTGGCACCCCTACCGCACCCCCGCTTTGCCTCCAGAACCACCAGCGTAGCCTTGTCTGCTTGTGCCTAGGAACAGTGTGGCCATTAGGAAATTGACATCAGGCAGACCCAGGTTCTAACTCGGGACCTCCCTGCTTAGTTGGGGCCATGAGCGTAGTAAATATCTATAAAGAGTTGGTGTGACATGTGGGTCCGGGGGTGGGAGGCTGTCTGTGTCCCCTCCCATTTCTTTGTCTCATTTGAATGAAAGGCAAGCATGTTTCTAGGACATGGTCTTCCCCTGATTCCCACATTGTCCCTGAGATCCACCAGCCACTATTGAACATACACATTTGTCAAGGGTCACAGACCGATCCCTTTCTGCTCCAAAGCTGGGGTGGACCTTGAGGTCCCCACATCACTGATCTTGCGGAAGTCTCCATGTTTGCTGCATAACAAGCCATCAAGGGCATGCTGAGTGTCCCAGGCTTGCCTCGGGGATGGGGACCCTGTGTGGCCAGGCTAGCCTGGGTCCCTCCTAGAGATGCAGTGATACTGAGCATGGCGCTTGGCACGTAGTGAGCACTCAATAAAAGGCAGCCGCTCTTATGACTATTGTTACTGTTATTCATGACCGGAGTGTAGTGGGGGAAGAGACTGATAAGTGAGATCAGGGATGATGAAGAAATAAGAGATCAGGACCACGCCTGGGGCACTATGAGGGCCATGGAGCCCGCAGACCCCAGCCCTCCAAGGCGACCTTAGTGCCTGGAGATGAGCTGGAAGTGGAGTTCCTGGCCGCCGGAGCAAACAGCCTGGCCAAGGCCGAGGGGGGAGCAGTTAGTCCCCGTGGACAACGGTAAAGGGCCTAGGCCCTCAGGGTCTCACCCCCGCAACTTGAGTGTTTGTTTTGTTTTTGTTTCTGTTTTTTTCTGGAACTTAGGACTGAACCCAACGGTGCTTAACCATTAAGCTACATCCCCAGTCCTTTTTATTTTTTACTTTGGACAGGGTCTCCCTCGTTTGCTTCGGGCCTCGTTAAGTTGCTGAGGCTGGCTTTGAACTTGAGATCCTTCTGCCTCAGCCTCCTGAGCCTCTGGCATTACAGGTGTGAGCCACTGCTCCTGGCTTGAGGGGTTTAACTCTGAAGATCAGGGAGCTAAGAAGGAATGAGAGTGGAGCCAATTCTGTCTTTTCAGTAATTCATTCAACAAGTACCTCTAGAGTGTTCCATTAATTCATTCAGACACCTCCTGAGTGTCTCCTAGGTGCGTTCTAGAACTGCAGCTTGCCAGGGAATAAATCCTTGCCAAAGAATGTGGTGTTGATAATAATTACAGTGGTCTCCCTTATGCACTAGGAGTACATTGCAAGACCCCAGTGGATACCTGAAACCGCGAAGGATCCTGACCCCCACGTAGCCTGTTTTTTCCCATACATATGTGCACAGTTGAATGTCTTTTCCACTTAGGCTGTAACTTTTGTAGTGTGAGGTGCTACAGAAAATGAGCACAAATTTCACAGATAGATTTGTTCTTAGTGTAGATCTTAGTAACCTAACTATGACTCTCTCTCTCTCTCTCTCTTTTCCTTGACAACTTTTCCCTTTTCACTTAAAAGAAACACTTTGCCACCTCTCTTTGGCGTGGTGGAATTGCCAGCATCACTACTCTTGCACTCTGGGGTTATCAATTAAGTAAAATAAGGCTTATTGAACACAATCACTGCCATGCTAAGACAGCTGATCTGATACCTGAGTTGGCTCCTGAGAGACCAGCGGGTGGATAGTGAATACAAGGTGGATACGCTGGGCAGAGACAAATCACTTTCTGGGCCAGACAGGATGACATTTCTTCATGCTTCTCAGAACACTGCAATTTACAACTTCTGAGCTGTTCACTGACATTTCCCACTTAATATTTTCAAACTGAGGTTGATCAGAGGTAAATGAAAATGCAGGAGGCAAAACTTCGGATAAGGGGGACCACTGTATATGATTTGAGTAGGAAAGTGCTGGAAAGGGACAGAAGGATGAGGAGGCGGGCCCCTTTACGGGGTCAGGAGGCTGCCTTGTGGGGTGGTATCTATGCTGAGACCAAGGCAAGGCACTGAAACACCTGTGCTCATGTGCTGGCACACAACCCTGCTTCCAGGGTGAGCCTCAAGCCAGGTGAGGGTCTCAGGGTGGCCTTTAGGGCAAAATTGGGGCTGAGTTTTCCAGGGTGGGGTCAGGGTGGTGTCAGGATGGTCAGAGTTAGGGCAGGAAGAAGTTGGGTGGGAGGATGTGTTGAGGGAAGAGTTGCAGCCATGGGTGCATTAAGGAGTTGAGATCAACAGGACCCAAGACCAGGTAGGGTCAAAAGTCACATGGTCAGGATGTAGATGGAGCTTAGTTGGGATCATGGGTTCATTGCAGCCAAATGTTCAGGGAGGATCTGAAGCCAAGACAGGGCTGCAGAACAGGACCTGGTGTCTCAGGTGGGATCAGAATCGGAGTCCCTGTGGCCACAGCAGGATCAGGACAGTGCAGGATCAAATACAGCTGGCCAACTGAGTAGTCCCAGTGGCATCAGGAGATCCCACAGTCCGGCAGGGTCGGAGGCATGCTGGGGATCAGGGCAGAGCCGGCGTGACCCCCAAAGTAGTCCCCTGTCGCTCATCGCCAGGTTCTCACCGATCGCCATCGATGGCATGAGTGGCCTGGCGGGCGTGGGCCTGTCGGGGGGCGCGGCTGGTGCTGGCTGGTGCATCTTCGTGTACAACCTGTCTCCGGAGGCAGATGAGAGCGTGCTGTGGCAGCTGTTTGGGCCGTTCGGGGCGGTCACCAATGTCAAGGTCATTCGTGATTTCACCACCAACAAATGCAAGGGCTTCGGCTTCGTCACCATGACCAACTACGACGAGGCAGCCATGGCCATCGCCAGCCTCAACGGCTATCGTCTGGGCGAGCGTGTGCTGCAGGTGTCCTTCAAGACCAGCAAACAGCACAAGGCCTGAGCTGCCCACCCCGCCGCCCTCCCCCCTCCCTGGGCAGCAGAGAGAGAGAGAGAGAGAGAGAGAAGGGGCCCGAGAGAGACAGTCCAGGCAGACCCACATCCCAACGGAAGCCACAGGGTGAGCACTCCGGGAGCAGGAGGGTCTGCAGGGAATGGGGGTGGCCGGGGGTCCCCCACTCTGTTCTCCCTGCCCCCCATCCCAGGCTGGGCTGTTCACTCTCTCGTCTTGATTTGGTTCATGGGGAAGGTTTTGTTTCTTTTCTCGGTTAAAAAGAAAGCAGAGATGAGCCCCCAGCCCCCCCTCCATGGGATGGCTTGGGGGACATGGGGTGTCCTCTCAGGCCCCCTTACCCAGGCTTCCCAACACATAGGTGGGCCTGGAGAGAGAGGGGAGGGAACAGGTTTAAAAATCCCCAAAAAAGTGAAATATGAAGAGGGGTGTGGGCATTCCCTGCTCCCAGAGCCCCTGGGTGGAATGTGGGGAGCAGGGGGCGGGGCTGGAAGCAGAAACAAAATGAAAACAAGGGGAGGGTGGGAGGGGAAGAAAAACTCTATTTTTGTAAAAAGGGAAAAAGACCTCGTGGAGAATTTTTACTGGGGATTCTTGAACTTGAAAAAAAAATCACAAAAAAAGACAAAAAAAAAAAAAAGAAACTATTTTGGCAGGTTATGTTTACCAACTGGGGCAGCGGGGTGTGGGGAGCAGGGCTGAGGGGCTGGGAGTCCACAGGGCCACACAGAGAAACAGCCACGGAAAGACTGCAGGGGCACACGCTTACACCACAGGGGCAGACAGACAACACAACGCACTCAGATACACCAAGAACCCGCGGGCCAAACCAGATATGTGGACGGGGACACACCTAGAGTAGGACACAGGTTGGGCTACAGTAATGTGGACACAGACCAGGGTGGCCATGCACACAGGCACGCATCAACTCCATCCGCAAGTCCATGCAGACACGTGGAAGTGAGACAGATCCATTCGGACGTGCAAATTTCGTTATCTGGTCGCAGAGACCCAAACGCCCAGGAACACACTCACAGTACCCCACAGGCCCAGGCAAGAGGTCCCACCCCAGCCCCTGACCCCGTCACTTCCTCCAGGCTGACCTGGCCCCTCCTCCCAAGGTCCCCTTGGCTCTAACACACCCCAGCCCCAGGTTCTCTGCACAGCTCTCTCCTGGGTCATCCGGGGTCACCCTGCTGCCCACCGACAGGCGTGCACGCGCAGCGTCCATGCATCCAGACACACAATACCTCGTTCCACTTTGGCATCACGGTGGGCTGGAGGCAGCCCCCACCCCCCACAACACTTGAGGCCAAAGGACCCCCATCCCTGGGGCTCAGCCTCCCTGGGCCGAGGGGGAGGCCCGGCCCTGAGCCTCCCCCAACCAGGGCCGGGCCTCCCCAGCAGCAAGCACCCAGCAGCCCCCGCCAGGCCCAGGGTGGATGGGCCCTGTGGCCCAGCCCCACGCCCCTTCCTGTCCATTTGTTACCGACCCCTTTCAGTTGTTGGGTTTGTGTCTTTCCAGGTTGGGGAGGGCCGTGGGCACAGCCCCATCCGGAGCCCCAGCACCGGCTTCTGTCTGGGTTTTGCATCCCCTTCCCTTTTCATTCTTTTTGAAAAATTTCAACAGAAGCCAAAGGCTGGAGCCCCTGGGAGCCCTCAAAGCCCCCACCCACCCCTCAGAGGGCCCCGTCAGAACTGAGAATCGCGAAGCCCCCACTAGTTCTAGTTGCCTTCTCCCGGTGTCCTCTGCGTTTGGTGTCTGGCCTTGGCCCCATCTGAACGTCCAGCTCTCTCTCCCCACCCCTCCCAGTGTTGTTCTTAAACGTCTGTGGAGCTTCTGCTGCAAGGAACAAAAAGAAAAAAAAAAAAAAAGGAAAAAACATCAAAAAAGTGACAAAAAAAAACCCCAACAACAAAAAAATAACAAAAAACCAAACAGAAGAGAGAAAAAAAGCAACAATAAAGAAGAAAAAACCACACAGAGAAGAGATTTTAAAAAAAGGAAAAAAAAAACAAAAAACCGAGAAACTGGCACCAGTTAACTTTCCTGTACTTTTTTGCTGAATTTAGCTTCTTGTAGTTTTAACTTATTGCTATGTTAACTATTTATTATTCCTGTTGCCCTGTAAGGAGATTTGTGTATATTTCTGTTACTTCATCCAGTTTGCAAGTTAAAGGAACGATGATGTTCTCTTTGTTTCTTTAAGTTTTGCCGAGATGTGGTTATGCCTAATTTATTTATAAAAGGGGAAGTGGAATCATCAATAATAATTATTAATAACAGTAATGGTAGCCGAGTGGCACCCGGGGGACGTGGGCTTCTGTGGGTCAGACCCGTGGCCAGCGACGTCCGGGGGTCTCAATGGGATTATTTTTGCTCTTGTCTTGAGAATTTTTTCAGTCCTATTTAGCTGGTGAAAACCCTAGCTTGTTCATGATACACAAACCTATTTATTCTTGTGGTTTTAAGTCCTCCTTCCTTTCCCCGCTCTCCCTTCCAGCAGGGCAGGGACCCCCTTAACGGGTCCACCCCTCTTTCCCTGCTGTTTCGGGGCTTTCTCCCCTCCACCCTCCGCACATGCTGGAGGCATCCGAGCAATAAGGGCTGGGTTTGTCCCCCACCCTGGGGGGGCCAGGCTCTGGAGAGGGGGTACCTCCCCATGCCCCCTACCGAGGCCTAGGCAGGACCCTGCCACCCCCAAGACTGGGAGGGGACTTTTTTTTCTAAAACACAAAGCTCAGCCCAGCCAGGCCCCCTCCCTGGAGGCCAGCCCCTCCCCCCAGGGGGCCAGGCCACGGGCTCCCAGGAGAGGGGGCCTTGGGTCTTCCACGTCCCTGGGGGTCAGGGGCAGGGCCAGCAGGGAGGAGGCTCAGCCCCTCCAACCCTCCCTTCATCCTGTTATTTATTCGGAAGGTTTCAAATCACGACAGAGTCCATGTTGGAGGTGATAAAGAACTGTTAAAAAAAAAAAAAAGACAAAAAAAAAAACCAACAAGAACACTTTGCGTTGCGTTTAGACTATTTATTACCGGGATTCCAGGCCTGGCCGCGGTAACAGACTTTTACATGGAATTGTTTAATTATTTGTACTTTTCATGCCAGAAAATAAAAGTTCAGAATCTTAAGGTGTTGAATGATGTGTGCAGTGGCGCCGGTGAGGTCCCCAAGCTGCAGTCCCTGTGGGTGCTGTCTCTGGGCCTGGGTCCCATTTACCCCAGGTGGGTACCTTGGCCTACCCATAGCACAGATGAGATCAGAGAGGGTAAGACTGGCCCAGGGGGAGGCTCAGACCACAGTGGCTCAGGGTCTCACATCCCCTGCTGCTGGACTTCGCTGCAAGCAGGACGCCAGCTAGGCTGCGGTGCCCCCAAATGATGAGGGAGGCCAGCCAGGGTCTACAGATGGCTGCGTCCCCCTCACTACCTCCGCTCACCCCATCCCATTCTAAACCCTGGTAAAGTAAGGAAGACAACCAGCGTGGTGAGAGGTGTCACATTTAATGTTTCAAGGTCACAGGTCAAGTCATTCACTGGTCCCCACCAGGAGGGGAAAAAGGGGCAGGGACAGGATGGAATGGAGAGGTACACCACCAGGGTGGGGGACCTAGCGAGGGCCAGTTCCTTTAGCCCATCTTTGGAGGCCACCAGGGCCCAGAGCCCATAAGGTCCCTGCCCCACAGGAGGATGAGGAACCCGGGCAGGGCAGGCCTCAGTCCACAGAATGAAGGGCAGCCGGGTGGCACTGCTGGGACTGGTTTCATGCCTTGAGGTTCTAGGGTGAGAAAACGACCAAATTAGAGGGACGGAGGGCTGGGGTGGAGCTCAGCGGCGGAGCACCTGCCCAGCAGGCGCCAGGTCCTGGGTTCCACCCCCGCACCACACGGAAAAGAGAAAGCAGTAATGTTCCCACGTTGAAGCTCCCGGCCCACCTCTGCCCCAGCTAGAGCTCATCATGGTCGCCCTCAGTGGGTGGCTCAGGGGGTGGCTCTGGGCAAGCTGCAGGTGTCATCAGCTCCATGAGGTACTCGCAGCGACTGGGCTCCGTGGTGCTGGTCACCACGGTCTCCTTCCCGCACAGGAGGCGCACCTGGGGATAAGGCAGGTGGGATGCTCGGGTGGGCTCCGCCAGGCCTGGGTCCCCATGGGCCCCACCCATTGGGCACTCACAGTGGTGGAGCGGTTGGGACCCTGCCAGCAGCCTGTGCCCTGTTCGTACTTCATGGCGCTGAACTTGTCGTGATCAGGGCCGGCCCACGAGCCCCAGGTGCTGTGGGAGAAAAAGGGTGCTGAGGGTCTGCAGCTGGGGCTGGGGGCAGAAGGAAGGGGCCTTGGCCTGGGTCCACTCACCCAAGGTTCGTGGGGGAGCCGCCAAGTTTGGGTTTCTGAGAGACGAGTTTGAAGGGGCAGAGCCGGTAGATGTACCTGCAGACGGACAGGGCTGGTGGGTGGGGAGGACACGGGGACCCCAGGACCCGTCCCACAGCCTCTGCCCCCATGATGACCCTGGATGCAAGGGGCTCACAAACTACACTGACCCTGGTCTGTGTCGCCATTACATGGCGGGCAGCCCCCTTCCTGCCCACACACAGCCCTCCTGCTCTGTCCCCTGCCCATCTGCAAGGGCAACTGTGTCCCAGGACTCACTCGTTGGTGGTCAGCTCGTAGCACTGACTGTACAGGTAGGCAAACTCCCCATGGGGGCCAAAGTCAAATGAAATCTCCTGCTCCAGGTTACTAGAAGGAGAGGCGGTGAGCTGAAGGGCAGCCAAGGACATGGGAAACCAACACAGGAGGACCCAGCTGAGGGCCATGCACCCCGCCACCACCCACACTGAGGAACCTCCCTGCAGAAGCTGTGCCCGCCCCGACTGGCTGCCTCAGGGACTCCGGCAAACTGCTTCCTCCAGGGAGCCAGGCAACGGGCCGTGCCTGGGCAGGGGGACTTGTGGCTCTGCACAGCTGGACACGGGCCCTGGCTACCTGATGGACTCCTCCATCTCCTTCAAGGACCGCTCAGCCTCCTCAAATTGGTTGCGGGCCTCCTGGGCAGCTGGGGAAGGGAGCAGAGGTCAGAGGTGGTGACCCAATCCAGGATGGAAAATGGGTACCACAGACAAGGAGACTGACTCCTCCCGCTCCCTGGGCCCAACTTGGACAGGATGGAGAGGAGGGACACAGGAAGGCCCTGTAGCCTCACCAGCCCCAGGGAATGCCTAGCTCTGCTGCTAAGACACCTGGTTCCTAAGGGAACCCAGCTGGGGCTCCTGCGACCTAGCTGGCTCCTGGCCTGTAGGGGTGGCACAAACAAGCTGCAGCCATGGGGACGCAGGGGGACCCCTGGGGCTGGTGGGGATGGCACTGGCTTTCTGAAAGCCACAGAGGCCACTTTCAGGACTCCCCAAGTCGCCAGTCCCATCCCATGGCACGCGACAGGAATAGCCTGTGCTTTGGCCTTTGCTGACAGAGGCAAAAGAGTGGGGCTCAGGGTCCCCTCCCGAGGGGCAGTGCCATGGCAGGAAACTGGGTGCCCCCAGGCCCGGGTCTCACCATCAATGAAGGCCTGCGTCTGCTCGTCGTAGGGTGGCATTTTGTCCTCCTCAGCTGGGCTGGTCGTCTGGGGGGACTCAAGTGGGGGTGGCATCTCCTGGGGAAAGGTGGAGTCAGCAGGCAAAACTACCCTGCCCCCTCTACCCCTGCTCCCCCAAACACACACCTTGGGCCTCTCCCCCTGCACCTCTGCATCCTCCTCTTCCTCCTCCTCCTCCTCCTCCTCTTCCGTCTCCTCTTCTTCCTCTTCCTCCTCCTCCTCTGTGGGCCTCAAGGGCACTGATGGCTGCTCCTCCTTGGGCTCTGTCATGTCAGGGGACGAGGGCTCTGGCAGGTCCGTGGGTAGCACCTGGCAGGAAGGAGGCAAGTGGGATGCTCGATGCTGAGGACTTGGGGACCTATCCCCCATCTTAGGGCCTGGGCACTTGCCCACACAACGGTGGCCTGAGGCCCTGCCTCTGCTGGAGGAAGGGACTGACAGCTGGCAGGAGGGGCCTCTATGGAGGACGCTTGGACTGTCCAGCTGGCCAGGGTGGCTGGGTGCCAAGACTGCAGTGGTGGGGGCAGGGCAGGGGCAGGATGGCATCCCTTCCCCCTCCCCACACTGACCTCAGACCGATACTTGTCCCTGATGCTGGCCCAGAGGCGGTCATAGAAGGAGCTGGCATCCATCTGTGCATCCCCACCAAGGAGGGCCTGTAGTATGTCAGTGGTGTCAGGATTGGGGCTTCCACTGTCCCCTGCCCCAAGCACTCAGCACTGGGGCATAGGCAGTGGTGCCAGGCACTGGCTTGCTGGGCTCTGAGCCCTGGGGACCAGACAGCAGTAAGCCAGGTGCTATGGCCAGAAGGGGGCAGCATGGGCATATTGGGGGGGTCTGGGCCTGGGGAGACCCTGGGAGGAAACAGACAAGGCAGAGACAGAGGGGGAGACAGGTGGATAGGGAAGGACCAAGGAGTGGGCAGGAATGGAGAGAGGGACAGGGGCTGGGCCAGGCAGAAAGGTAGAGGGGAAGACAGACAGAGGCCTGAGGTGGGCAGGAGAACCTGAGCATGCAGCCAGTAGGGGGCACATCAGGTAGGGACAGACGTGGGAAACAGCTCTCTCCTGCCCTGGCTCTTTCTTGGACCCCATCAGATGGGGAGAAGTGACCCTGGAAAGCCACCATCTTGACTGGCCCAGGCATCAGTCACAGCTGGGTGTCCCACCAGTTGCCCTGTCCCCCTCCTTTGCCAAGGTCACCCTGGGGTGATGTGCTCTATAAGTCCCAGGTCCAGGCGCAGGCTGGGGTACCTGGGCCTCCCCTTTGGATAGCACCCCATCCCCATCTGTGTCCAGCTCTGGATGGGTCTGCAACTCAGCCACCGAGACCCTGTGGGGACAAAGACAGGGAGGGGTAAGGTTTCCTATGCTCAGCCAGGTGCCTAGTGGGCTATGGGCATCGCATGCCCCACCTGCTCCTCTCTGCCAATTCTGTGCCCAAAACTTCCTTCAGGATCACCAGGGGTGTAGAGGGGACAGGAAATTCACAGAGGCAAGGTCTGGAGGTCTCCCCAGTCCCAGGAGGAGCACCCAGGGATGCCCAGTCCCCATCCTCCTACCCCTCCTCCTCAGGCCCACACACCCCTGCGGGGGCTCGAAGCAGAGATGAGGAAGGGCAGATCTAGCAGACGGGTGGCACATATAGCCCACGGCTCCTCTTCCCACCTCACCTAGCAGCTCCCACCTCCTCCCTCCGCCTACGTGGCAGCCGCCCACCACCCAGCACCCCTACCCACCAAAGCCTGCTGCCCATGCTGGCCTGGACACCTCCTGAGCTCCTGATTGCAGTCCCTCTGCACTCCCCTGCTCCTTGCCCTCCCGGCTCCCTAAGTTCCCCTTGGTCCTCAAAAGCCCATCCTCCACCTACTGGGTCACTCAGCAAGTTCCACGGCATGGAATTCAGACACACGTGGCCTGGGCCAGAGTCGGCCTTGGGAAGCGAACCATCCCCACGGCAAGTGCCCTGAGCCTTGCCCAGACCACTAGGCGGGCTTCTAAAAGCAGATGGGGTGAGGGGACCAAGGGCGGGGCAGGCAGCACGGCCACACTCACGTGCCATCCATGTCGTCGTCCAGCTCCTGGAAGGCGCTGGCTGCCTGCTCCTGCTCCCGCTGGGCCCTGGAGGCGGCCTGCTGCTCTGTGGAGGGGCCAGCCCTTGTCATCTCATGCCCTGCTCACTCGTTCCCACCACCCCAAAACTGGCCCTTGCCTAACACTGAGCACCCAGTGTGTCCAGCCCTGTCCTGGGCACTGGGGACACGGCTGTGGTCAAGGTGAACAAAGGTCCATGCCCCCTGGACAGGTGAAGCCAGGGAGTGGGGGCAGGGCTGGGATGCTAAGGAGAGAGGGAGGCTGGGGCCTGAGAAGGAAGGAAGAGGTGCAGGGTGCCGCCCCGCCGGCCTGAGTCTACACAAGGATCCTTTCCACCACCTGGCCGGAGCTGCCATGGCCCTGGGGTGGGGGCAGGCAACTCCTCCCAGAGTCCACCTGCTTCTCCCCACCCGGCAGGGCCAGTGTGGTCCCCACTCCGTCCTCACCTACCAGGACCAGTCAGTCAGCTTTGTGGCATCCTGGCTCCTATTCCCACTCTGCCTTCAGCCCAGGCAGCTTTGCCCAGAGTGGCAGGAAGAGACTGGGACACCAGCACCACTTAGCCCTCCATGGTCCCCGCGTCATCTGGAGTAGAAGTCCAAGTCTTCCCCAGGGTGCCAAGGCCTAACCTGCCCCAATTCTCACCTACTCCCTCCAGCCACACAGCCTTCTTGCTGCTTTAAAAAAAAAAAAAAAAAAAAAAAAAAAAAACCCAAACCCAAACACAGGGGCTGGAGCGGTGGCTCAACAGTTACAGCGCTGACGAGGACACGGGTTCAAACCCCAGCACCACGTACACAACCAAGTGTCCGAGCAACGGAGTCCACGTGAAAAACTAAATAAAACTGATTCTCTCTCACTGCCCCTTTCTCTTTACTAAAAAACAAAAACAAAAACCAGACACAAAGGTACCACAGAGCCTATGCCCTGGTTCCCTCTCCGTCCTGTGGGCAGGCTCTTCATGCATCTTGTTCAATGCTACGTTTTGGGGATCTGGGGCATGTCTGACACATAGTAGGTGCTCAACAAACACTGGATGAACTAGGACAAGCCCACTAGCAGAGGGAGGGAAGAAAGAAGGCAGTGGAGGCCCAGAGACTCGGAGACCAACAGCATGGCCTTGGAGAAGGGGCTGCCCAGGTTCCTGAGGGCAACCTACACCCTAGTCACCAGTTGTGAGTGGCTAGGACCCCGTCTCCAATTCCATCTCACGATGCCTGGTCCTTCAACTAGTGTAGAGCAGACTCCACCTCACCTCTCCTGTACCCTGCTTCCACGGTGGTGTCACAGGACAGTCAGCACCCAGGGACTGAGAATGTGGCCCAAGGCTTTGGATTTCCAGTAACAGCAGCATCACCCAACAACACAAAGCTGGACAAATCATAAAAACTCAGCTTCTTGGGGCTGGAGTGGTGGCTAAGCGGTTGCAGCACTTGCCTGGCATATGCAAGGACCCAGGTTTGAACCCCAGCACCACACACACAACCAACTGGGTGTCAGACAACAAAAACCAGATGAATAAACAAAATTGATTCTTTTTCTTTCTCTCACTCTTTCCCTCCCTGAAAACAACAACAAAACAAATAAACAAACAAAAAAACCCACTCATCTTAACGCTAACAAAAACAACAGGATTACAGGGCAAAGTGTGAGGCCAAGGAGGGGCTAGAACACAGAAGTCATCTTTGCCCTAAGGGACTTTGCTAGTCCTAGCAAATGTGGAGTTTGTTTTGATGAGACCTGGTGGAGTCAGAGAGACTGACAGAACTCCCCAGTAACCTCAGCAGGGCCATCCCATCAGTGACAGGCTGGATCGGATATAACTCAACCAAGGGCGGGGTGCAGCTCAGTGGTACAGCACTTGCGAGCGTGGGCGACACCTTGAGTTCAATCCCCAGCACTGGGGAAAAAAACGGGAAATAACCTAACATGTGCATGAAGGCAGCTCATGCACCGCCCGAGGTTAGAGAGGGCAACCCGGTGTCTGGACTCCGGGCTCTCTGAACATCCCAGAGCAGAGCAGACTCTCCAGAGAGGCCCTCTCACCAAGGCTGAAAACTGTTCCTATAGACAACTCCCAAACACCATGACCACAGATAACCAGGCAGAAGAGGAACCCGGATGCCACCATGAGAGGTCAGCTCAGGTGGACAACGGAGGAGTCTCCTGGCCCAGTCCACCTCCTCCCACCTAAGGACCCAGAGCCAGCACCTGGCCGTACCTTCCCACAGCTGCCGGTGCTGTTCTTTGGCCTCTTTCTCTGGCTTCTCAGCCTCCTCCTTCACTGTCCGAAGCATCTCCACCTGGTCTTCCAGAGATTTCTTTCCGGCCTGTAGCTCAATGAGTTTTTTCTAGAAAAATGAATGCAAAAAGGTCACTGTGGGTCGGTCCCATCACTCTCACTGCCAGTTTCCTGCCTCTACTCCACTAGATGGCTGGGAGATCTTTCTAAAACAACACACTCGTGGTCTCCCCTCGTGGTTCCCCACAGCCTCTGGAGCGGAGCCCAAACACCTCGATACAGCCCACAGGCCCTGAGGGACCGGTGCCTGACATCACCCAGACCCCCACCCACTTTTCTGCCTCCAGTTCTTCACATATGCTGTTGCTCTGGCCTGGAACATTCTCCATGGGTAGGTCCAAAATGTCCTATAGCTCTGGGTTTAGACAGAGGCCTCCTTCTCCAGGAGATCTTGTTCACTTCCTGTCCCCAAGACAGATGGGGAGGAGGACAAAAATCTACTTCTACGCCTCGAAGCTCCAACCTCCCTCCCATTAACTACCCTGGGTGTTGCTTTCCACCTGTCCCTCCTTTGGGGCAGGTCCAGGTCTGGTCCCAGCCTGGTCCCAATGCATGGCACACCTTGGACTCTTAGGAAGCAACAAGGACTGAGGGAGCTCAGCGGCAGAGCACTTGCCTAGCATGTGTGGCTCCATCCCCAGCGCCACACCAGATGGAGACACCAGGGACAGGTCAGCAAAGCAGTGATGTCCCAGGTGGAAGCAGGCAGAAACCTCCCTGCCCAGCTTTGCCCACCAAGAGCTCATCATGGTCGCCATCAATACAGGCTTGGGGTGGAGGGTGGGGTGTCAGCTGCTGACTGACATTATGTTACTGAGCCCCCCCAGAACTGGGGAATCACCATTCATTGCTGTACGGTGGCACCATAGACCAGGGATGCAGCCAGATGGTCCTCCTGGCCCACAAGACAGCAGAGACCCTTGAAGCCCACTTCAGCCCAATGTCCTGGCCTGGGCTGACACCTGAGCTGACTGCCTCCCACTTGGGAGTGGCTGAGCCAAGGACTAAATGCTCAGCACCGCTCACAGGAGCAAAGCAACAGGCAGGCTGGTGGTGACTTGCCTCAGGACCCTGTTAGGGGCAAGTACAAATCCCACCCACTGCCAGTCCACCCATCAAGGCCCTACGGCCCAGCAAGTCCCAAGGCAGCCTCTAAGGGTCCCTCACCTGCTTCTCCTCGCGGGCCTTCTTCCAGTCCTCAATGAGGATCTTCTTCAGGCGGAACCCTTCCCGGGTGACCTCTGCCATCTGCTGAAGCGACTCTCTCTCCTTGCGGCCCTTCTCTCTGGGGTCGAGGGAACATATAGCAACACCAGGGAGCATACAGGGCTACCACAGCTCCATCTCCCAGAGGGCTCCACGCACCTGCCAAGCCCACACTCTCAAACACCATGCTGAGAAACATAAGCCAGCAAATTCTCCTCCACCCCATACTCTCTCAACTTCAGTGCCCTCCATCCCCGTCCTTGAGAGGAGGAACAGTGGGCAATCTTGGGGTCAGGAGAGGTACTAGGGAGTGCTGAGGACTGGGGCTGGAAAGTGGTTCCCCAGAGCCAAAAGAGAAAAGAAGAAATCGCAGACTCCCAGACCAAAAGGGAAGCTGATCCGTAATTGTGCAGAGCTCAAACTACTCTCTCTTTGGAAGTTCTGAAGTAAGCAGAATTTATATAACAGTGGGACTTTAAGCTTCTTTGCAAAACTAACCCAGCCCAATAAAAAATAAACACTAATAATTTTGAAAAGAAACTTACCCAGCCCTATCACCTGCCAACAAAGGACAGGAATTGAGAGGGCTGTTCCTTTAGATGTCACAATCCTCCCTACTCCCTACTGCCTCACACTTGACCCACTTCTGTGTTCACATTACCCGTGTTTCGATTTCAGGGCCCACACTAGCACATTGCAATTAAATATAGGGAATAGGCCAGGCATGGTGGTGCACTCCTGTAATCCCAGCGACTTGGGAGGCTGAGGCAGGAGGATCACAAGTTCAAAGCCAGCCTCAGCAACTGAGCAAGGCCCTGAGTAACTTAGTGAGACCATGTCTCAAAATAAAAAAGGACTGGGGATGTGGCTCAGTGGTTAAGTACCCCTGGGTTCAATCTCTGGTACCAAAAAAAGGGAGCAGGAGTTCTGCTCCAGCCCTGCTACCTGCTAGACCCTGGAACAATCACTTCCCTTCCCACACCTGAGTTTCCTCATCTGCTGAACAAGAAACAATGACACCTGCTTTGGGGCTAGAGGGAGAGCCAGGGCTGTGGGGTTCACAAGATGCCTGCTGGCACAGAATGAGCACAAAAGAAGAAAAGGGAGCCAGCCCAACACAAGGGGTGTGGTTATGCCACCCGCGAGGGCTGGCAAAGGGGAAGGGTGCTATCATCCACGTACTTGCAGGTGTTCTCGCAGATGATGCCACTGTTGTACTCATCTGTCCCATCACAGCAGTCTGAAGCAGAGGTGGGGCTGAGATCAGAGGCAGCAGCACCTCCACCCTTCTGCCACTGCCTCCTTCCCCAGGTCCTTCCCGGGCCTAGGCAGCCCCACTCACCACAGATGGCATCATTGACGCGGTTCGAGGGGATGTACAGGGGCTTGTAGCCAGTGTTGGTGCAGTGGAAGCTGCCGTTGGGACAGGCGGCTGTGCCTGTGGTGAAGGAAGAGACCTGCTGAACTCACTCAGCCAGGTGCGGCCTTACCATCCACACCCACGGCCCCTTGACCCACGGGATACAGAAAGCACCAGAAGGGAGGAACAACCAAGGGAAGGCAAGAGCTGCATACTCGGGGCCTGAGCTTTGTGAGGCAAAGCTCTCCAGTGCTGCTTTTTTGCACTGAGGCCCTTCACAACAGGACCCTGCCAGCCCCTCTGTGCCTTCAGCCCTGTCCACAGCCAGACTGCCCTCGAGTCCCATCTCTGAGGATGGCTCTCCATCCACAGCTCCTTCAGGGTTCACCTGAACTCCCAGTTCCTCTTAGAAGCCTTTCCTGATCCCCAGAATATCCGGGATAGGGAGGGCTCTCTGGGCTCCCATAGCACCATTTACTACCCTGGTCATAAAGCTGACTTGGTTTCTTTCTTTTTTCTTTCTGAGGGTGGGGTGGGGTGTACAGGTGGGGATGGAACTCTGGGCCTCTAGTATGGTAAACACACTCTACCGCTGAGCTACAACCCAACCAAACACTGGCCAAGTTTCTGTGCCCGCTTCCAGGAAGCTATGGGAAGACAGGATGAGGTTTCTCTCCATCATCCTACACAGCCTCGGCTCTCAGCAAGTGCTCACTAAATATTCAATGAGAAAAAAAAAAAAAAAAAAGCGGAGGTGGAGGGAGCTCACCAGGCTCGTCTGAGCCATCCTTGCAGTCACAGTAGTCATCATTGACCTGATCGAAAGGGATGGTGGCTGAGCCGTCCAGGCAGGTGAAGGGCTTGGACTCATCGTAGAAGTGATGGTCTAGATAGGACAGGAGGCTCAGCTCAGAAAGGAAGCCTTCTCGACAGAATACCACCTCTGTCCCACCCAACCAGCTGCAGAATGTCAGGGGTGAACCGAGGGAAAAGGTTGCAAACGCCCATCCCAGCATCGCAGGTAGGGTCCTCCCTTGCCCAACCCCCATCTCCAGCCAACTCACTGGTCAGGGAGACGCCGCGGGGCCTCTTGACCTCCACTGCCCAGCAGAGGGGCAGCAGTAGCACCAGCAGCAACATCCCGCCGGGGGCTCCGAGGCCGGAAACGGGTTCTGTGGAAGGAAGCAGGCATGGGACGATGTACCGCGTCCCACTCTGTGGCAGGAATGGGGCACCGGGTCGGCAAAGGGCTAAGTCCTGCCAGTTGGATTCTTCCACCGCTTCCGGCAATAGGAGCGCCGATCTGAGAGCGGGAGCCGGGGGTCTCTCCCAGGCCTGGCCAGTGGGGGAGAGTCTCCCTTAGCTCAGATCAAGGGTGAGCAACTGAAAACCTCCGTTCTGTGCCGGGGCGGTGTGGGCAATCAAATTCCCGCCAAAGGCAAAGGGTTAACGCTCGCACCCACCCACTGCACAAACACCCTTTAGCCGTCCCTTGTAAGAAACTAGATCGCCTTCCCACCCGCTCGTTTATCACCTACACGAGACCGAGGCAAAGGTCAGTAACCACCCGCACACCCTTGCCCAGCGGCCGGGGATCCTGCTGTAAAAAGAAAGCGGAAAAGTCTGAGGCATCACTTCCGGTCTCGCCGCGCGCATTGGGGAGGGCAGCTCGGGGAAGCCATATTGGGCGTGGCAAGCGGGTGGGTGCCGGAACTGAGGCGGCCATCTTGGGTAGGACTGTGAAGTTTTAAGAGAGAATAGAGCTGAAGACCTGCGCTAATGGCGGCGCAAAGTGCCTCCATCTTGGGAGTGGCGGTTTCTGCAGCCGGAAAAGAGAGTTCCTGAAAAAATGCCAGCGAACTCCCAGAGGGTGAAAAAAAAAAAAAAAATGAACAGACGATTGCCTCGCGTCTCTGCCCCGCCCCCTTCTGGGACCGTCCCTCTCGCGGCATCAGCCAATGAGAGTGCTAGCGTGGAACGCAGTCGGTCTCCATGGGAACGTTGGAGGGAGGAGGGGGAGGAGGTTACCTAGCAACCGGGAGATGCTGAGAGGCCCCGCTAAGCGGACGGAGAGTGCATTCCCAGAGCCTGAGGAACCAGAACTGACGGATTCTGGACAGGGCCTGCAGACTCCTAGTTGCTTCTCCTTGGAATCCTTGGCCCCAACCCAATCATGACGTCTCCTCTGTGCAGGGCGGCATCTGTCAATGCCCTGGCTGCTCAGGACCAGATTTCAACGCCCTCTGCCAAAGTCAAGGGCAGTAAGGTTCCGGCCAAGTATGGCTATCCCCGAGGCAAGGGCGCCAAGCGAGCACAGGCCTGGCCCTCACGCCATTACAAGGGGGAACCCCACCGCTCCGGTGCCATGAAGACTTCTGTGCACGCGCAGGTGGTTGAGTTGCAAAGAAAGATCCAACTCTTAGGTAAGATGTCTCCAGAGGATCCAGAGGATCCAGAGGGTTAGGGATCAACAGTGACTACCCAGTTCGACTAGGGATGGTGTGAGAAAGGAGTTTCACCAGCGTGAATTTAGGTAATCAGTTCTGGACACAAAAACTCATATTTGTGTTGGGCACGGTGATGCACGCCTGCAATCCCAGCGACTCAGGAGGCTGAGGCAGGAGGATTGCAAGTTCAAAGCCAGCCTCAGCAATTTAGCGAGGCCCTAAGAAACTTAGCAAGAGTCTGTCTCAAAATAAAAATAAAAAGGGCTGGGGATGGAGCTCAGTGGTAAAGCGCCCCTGGGTTCAATTCCCAGTACCCCAGACAAAAACGAAACAAAACACTTATGCTCATTCATGTTTTCCTCATCTGTTTTCTAAATTCTGAGCTCAGAACTGACTGGAGTGTCTTTCAAACTTTACTGTAATTTAGGTTCTTCTATTATCATACTTATGGTGGTGAAAAAAATTCTAGAGCCAGATTTTCTGAGTTTGAATGCTTAGACCGAATAATAGTTGTTTGATTGGACACTTTACGATTCACCTATTTGCTCTCAGATTTTACAGGCCTGTAATCCCAGGGACTGGGGAGGCTGAGGCAGGAGAATTACAAGTTCAAAGCCAGCCTCAGCAACTTAGCAAGTCCCTATCTCAAAGTCAAATATAAAAAGACCTGGGTATGTGGCTCAGTGCTTAAGGACCCCTGGGTTCAATCTCTGGTACCAAAAGAAAAAAAAAGAGTACAACATGACTTCTTGAAATGTGTAAAGTGATTAGAAATTGCCTGCCTGGTACATAGGAAAGTACTGTACAGGTGAACACTAATGGTTGTCAGGGATAAAGGAATTTTGCCTTTCCCAGGGGTCATTTGACAATGTCTGGAGACAATTTTGATTGTTACACTTCTAGGGGGCCCTGGCCTGCTCCATACTGTTTAACAACCTACAGGGCATACAACAGCTCCCCACAACATCCCGCTGAAACATCATTTGGGCAAATGTTTGGAAAATCCTGGTGTGTAAGTCATTATTGTTATTGTTTTGTTTTTTGAAAGTATCAGTTTTATTTAGTTTTTCATGTGGCTTTTGTTTCTCAAACACCCAGTTGTGTATGTGGTGCTGGGGTTCAAGCTTGGATCCTTATGCATGCCAGGCAAGTGCTCCAACTGCTGAGCCACTGTTCCAGTCCAGTCCTGTTATTGTTTTTATTAAGAACTAATCTTGCAAGGCTGGAGCAGTGGCTCAGCAGTCAGTGCTTGCCTGTCATGTATGAGGACCTGGGTTTGATCCCCAGCACCACATAGACAAATAAGTGGAGAAAAAACAAAAACCAGATGGAAAAAAAATAAATTAACTTGGGGCTGGAGTGGTGGCTCAGAAGTTATGGCACTTGCCTGGCATGTGCAGGGATGCAGGTTTAAACCCCAGCACCACATACACGGTGAAGTGTCGGAGCAATGAAAGCCACATGAAAAACTAAATAAAAATTGATTCTCTGTCTCTCTCTCTCTCACTGTCCTTCTCTCTTAAAAAAAGTTCAAGCCCAGCCTGGATAACTTAAAAAGACCCTGTCTCAAACTAAATTTTTTTAAAAAGGTCTGGGGAATGTATCTCAGCAGTAGAGCACTCCTGGGTTCAATTCCCAGTTCCAAAAATAAATAAATAAAAGGAGGAGGAGGTGGTAATCTTCAATAGCTGTTAAAGGTGTGGATGAAGGAGCAAGATTGCTTGTGACTTTGAGCATTTTAATATTTTAATCAGTTCAGCCTTGATTTTCTCATCTGTGAAATGGGCATGACTTGTATCCCCTGGCATATGGTATTAAGTACCTGCGAGAACCCGAGTCCAGCATCCAACACATAATAAATGCTGAAAACAAATTAATATGTATTTTTATCTTACATGTATTTTTTTAAGTGAGAGAGGTACAGTGAGAGAAAGAGAATCAGTTTTCTTTAGTTTTTCACAGGGCTTTCATTGCTCTGACACTTCACTGTGTACGTGGTGCTGGGGTTCAAACCTGCATCCTTGCGCATGCCAGGTAAGCACTGTAACTGCTGAGCCACCACTCCAGCCCCCATAATATGGATTTTTGAGAGTATAGTGCCACATTTCAAGGATTGTGCACAATGTAACTATCAATGTAATTGGTCTATCCAGAGATTTATCTTTTCTTTGTGTGGAGAACTCTCAAAATCCTCTTGAATAGCTATTTTGATATGTACAATTAATTGTTGTCAAACAGTCATTCCTCAATGCTACAGAACTTTAAAAGTTGTTCCCCTGGGCCCGTTAGCCATCTTCTCTCCATCAAGAATCCTTATAACATTAAGTTGAAGACTGAATGCACAAGTTCTTCCTCTAGAAGTCCCACCCATCTACTCAATGACACTGTGCTTCTGTCTGCCCACCCCACCTCACCTGTCCCCAGAGGGTGACCGGAAAGCCTTTTATGAGAGCTCCCAGTGGAACATCAAGAAGAACCAGGACACCATCAGCCAGCTCCGAGAGGAGACCAAGGCTCTCCAGCTGCAGCTGTCGGATCTGCTTCATGTGAGGGTGCAGAGGTGGATGGCTGGGTTATGGGGGCATGCAGGTGACCTGAGAAGTGACTGGGCTATCCTTACAGGGAGATGAGAAAGTGATCCAGGCCGTAATTCAAGAATGGAAATCAGAGAAGCCATACCTGAAGAACAGGACAGGTCAGGTATGCCTCACCTCACTGACCAGCTCCCTCATCTCCAATCTGTGTACCCTGCTCACTGGACTTCCTGCTTCCGGTTTCAACCTCTCCAGTAATTTTGGTTCACTGACTGACAATCATTTACTCACTCGGTGAAATCTTTATTATGCACTGACTTTGTGTTTGACATTGTGTTAGGTATTGGTGACCATGCAGTGACAAAACAGATCAAGTCCTCCCTTCCAACATGTTCATATCCTAGTGGAGAAGATGACAAACAAAATCCAAAGCAAAACCTCCCCCAAAAGTTGGGCATGGGCTTCCCACCTAGAGTTACATCAACTTGGGAGTCTGAGGTTGAGCCCAGGAGTTTGAAGCCAGCCAACATCCCTTAGGGAAAAACAAACACAATAACCCTAGAGCAGCAAATGTAAAAACAAAGGAATTTCCAGCAATGACAAGAGAAGTGAATATAACAAAACAGTGTGATTTTCTGGAGAAGGGCAGGGACTGACACTTCTGGTTGGGGGGATTGAGGTGAGCAAAGACCTCTTTCCAAAGGAGGTGATGTTTGAGCTGAGAATGGAACAGGCAGGAAAGATCTGGGGAAAAGAACTCCTGGCAGAGGGAACAGCAAATGCAAAGTCCCTAAGGTAAAAGCAAGTGTGCAGTGCTGGAGATCAGGTGAAGACCAGTAGGGCTGGGGAAGAGGGAGGAAGGGAGGGAGATCAGTGGCAGGCAGGACAGGGAGAGCGATCCAGGGCTGGACCATGATGGAATGTGGATTTTATACCAAGAATCAGTAAAGTGGAAAAAAATATCAGTGAAGTGGAAAATGGACAAAAGGGGTGGCCAGGAGGATGTCATCTGGGTGAAAGATAGTTTGGCCTGCACTATTACAAAAGTGGCAGAGGTTGAGGGAAAGAGATGAGAGAGAATTTGCTAAGAAATGGGATATAGGTGGGAGGGAAAATGTTGATGGCAGCAGAGCTGGGGTTTCTTTTTTTGAGTGGGGTATTGAATCCAGCTCAGCTGAGCTACATCCACAGCAAGACTTGGGGTGCAGGTACCAGGAAGGACCGTGCTGCCGTGTGCGGAGATGGGGAATGGAAGAAGGGGAGGTTCAGGAGACAATTAGACACTTAATTTTGGAAGGGATGATTTTGAGAGCCTGCATATGGGCTTAAGCTGAGGCTTAGTGGAGGTGTGTTCAGGCTTATAAGACCCTGAGACTGTGTAAGACCACAGGTGGGGAGGATATGGACCAAGGGAAAAGCCTGGGACTTCCTCTCCCAAAAACCAAAGGAGGTAGAGATGGAAGCCAGGGAGGTGGGTGGAAAATTGGGGACTGAGGGTCCTGGAAGCCAACAAAGAGAATCTGCAGGAGCTGCCAGGCAGCCAGTTAGGATGCTGATAAGAAACAAGGGAAGTGAAGACTACGCTGTGGAGAAGGAAGAAGCAAGTAAAGGACTGGAGACGGATGGTTCAGGACCCCGCTCTCGCATTTGTCCTCCTCACAGCAGGCCCTGGAGCACCTGGACCACCAGTTGAGCGAGAAGGTGAAGCAGCTGAACGCCCTGAGACACCAGGTGGTGTTGCGGCAGAGGCGACTGGAGGAGCTCCAGCTGCAGCACAGTCTGCGCGAGCTGGAGATGGCCCAGGCGCAAAATGCGAACACGGAGGAGGCCAAGGTAGGGCCTGTGAGGGCTACGGAGCCCGTGGTGGTGGTGGTGGGGAGGTGACTCAGCGCCCTGCTGCTGCCCGCTAGACCGTGAGGAACCTGGAGAACCGCCTGGAGAAGGCCCGGATGAAGGCAGAAGAGGCGGAACACATTACCAATGTGTACCTGCAGCTCAAGGCCTATCTCCAGGTAGGGAGTAGGATCGCTTGTGGACTGGAGGCAAGTAAAGAGGGCAGGCCTGCCCCGGAACCACAGTCAAGACCTGCCCCATCCCCACTCCCAGGATGAGAGCCTCAACTTGGAGAGCAGGCTGGACTCCATGGAAGCTGAGGTGGTGAGGACCAAACAGGACGTGGAGGAGTTGCACGTGGTGAATCAAGAGGCCCTCAACGCGCGGGACATTGCCAAGGTGCCAGTCTCCTGGCCGCAGAATCTGAACTCAGCTTCTCCTGAGTCCCTCCCATCTGCCCCCAGCACCCTGCCGGCCTGGCCAGGCGCTCTCTGCCTCCAGCCGATGTAGGTAGCAGCTGTGCCCCCTGCTCACCCTCCAGAACCAGCTGCAGTATCTGGAGGAGACCGTGTTACGAGAGCGCAAGAGCCGTGAGCGCTTCATAAGTGATTGCAAGAAGCGCGCCGAGGAGAAGAAACTGCAGAACGAGCGCATGGAGCGCAAGGTGAGCGCACCCAGGGGTGCAGGGCTTCAACCAGCCCAAACCTAGCTCGACCTGGCCATACCCCTATTGGCTCACATCCCGTGACGTTCCTCCTAACCTGGCCCCCTCCCGGCTCCACCTCCTTTTGAAGCAAGGGCTCCTCCCACACGTACCTCTCACCCACGGCTTTTCCTTCCCTTCCCACTTCAGTGCCCCATTGTGGCGCTGCCAGGACCTCAGCCCTCCCCTTACTCACTGGCCTCCACTCAACCTTCCCCCATTTGATTAGGCCTGCCAGTCCTAAAGCTGACCCTGCCTGTAGTCTGCCCTTCTCTTGATTCCGCCCCTTTGTGGTGGCTCGGAAGCCATCACCTGCTGAGTCCTCCAGACCCGCACCTGGGTGTCCTTACCCTGCCCCCACTCACCGGTCTGAGCCCAGAGCCCTCCCAGCCTCCGCCCTAAACCTTTATCTGCGAGCTGACCTTGGTCTTGACCTCACCCCCATGAGCAGACCCAGCGGGAGCACTTGCTGCTGCAGTCGGAGGACACAATCCAGGACCACCTGCGCGCCAAGGACGACGAGCTGCGGCGGCGCTGGAACATGTACCAGATGGAAGCGATCTTCGGCAAGGTCAAGGACGCCACTGGCGTAGCCGAAACGCACGTGAGTGCTGCGTGTACCCCTCTGCCTCTCCAGACGAACCCCAGCCGCGTCCAGGGGAGGGAAGCCCGCACCCCGCGCCAAGCCCGCACCCCGCGCCAAGTCCGCAGTGCACTACTTGCTTTCTTCTTGAGAGACATCCTTCCCCCTGCAGCTATGTCCCCACCAGAGAAACCGCTGCCCTTTACAGCAAAGCCCACGGGAGCAGCCCACGCTGTTTCTTCTCCTGTTCTGTCTTGCACCTGGGCTAACTTATTTAGCATGCCAGCTTTGGGAGAACTGGAAGCGCTGTCTTGTCCTGTATCCGGCGCTGCCTGTAATGTGGTTTAGGACACAAAAGACTACCCAGTATCACCCTCGGTTCCGGCAAACCGGCCCCTGCTTTGGGCCCCACATTTTGCAGGATCTTCTTTGAAATTTTTCAGGACTCCTATGCCCCCTTATGGTGCTTGGTTCCGCTGTAGAACACTTACCCCGCCCCCCCATCCCGGGCTCTACCCTTTGGGTTCTCCCCAACTACGCTGCTCCTCCCATACGGTTGATCCCCAGGAGATCCTGGACTCCCAAATATGGGATCATCTGGGGCACCGAGGCAAAACCCCTTTCCAGAAATAAGCCATCCGGTGAGCGGATGGCTCCCCAGACGCGCCGGCATTCACTCGTGGGAACGGAGGAGATTCACCGCCAGAAGTTGCTGGCACGTTAATTTTGGAAGGCACTTATCCTCACAGCTGCTGCGCCCCCATCCTATTCCGATTTTGGCCGTCTCAAATGTAGACAAGGGCGCGGGAAAGATGATTTGTCCAGGGCTGCACACCCTGGAGGCAACCCTGAGTCCAACCCATTATTGCCCCCAATCATTACTTTGCAAAAGCCACCAGCTTGCGTCACTTGTCTGGTGTACGGGGTGGGGAGAAGGGAGAGGAGCACCCAGTGCCTCCCTAGGTCCTGACATGGGTTGGGTGGTTCGCAGTCGGTGGTGCGGCGGTTTGTGGCCCAGGGCGATACCTTCGCGCAGTTGGAGGCACTTAAGAGTGAGAACGAACAAACACTGGTGAAGCTGAAAGAAGAGAAGCAGCGGCTTCAGAGGGAGCTCGAAAACCTCAAGTACTCTGGGGAAGCCACGCTGGTGAGGTGAGGCCCCGGTGACCCACAGAGGCTGGAGGGAGTGCGGGGTTGGCAGTGCTCCCGTGGTGACTTTTCTGCTCTCTGCAGCCAGCAAAAGATGCAAACTGAGATGCAGGAGCGGCTCAAGACGGAGGGGCAGCGGCACGCTGAGGCGCAGGATCAGCTTGTGCGCACCTTGAGGGCGATGCAAATTACCAAGGAGAACCTTGAGCACCTGGCCAGCAAGCTGAATCACATCAGAGTGGTAGGCCTACCCTCCAGCAGGCCTCCCTAGACCCTCTCAGGGCTTTAGAAGTTACCACCACGCAGGTCCCAGGGAACCCAGGCCCGTTCCCCATCCAAGATGCCAGAAGCTCCGCCCACAGGAAGAAGCCCCTCCCACTCTTGAGAGTCCCGCCCCACTCCCTGGGGAAGCCCACTCTCCCTCCCAAGAGGCCTAGGACTTTAGATACCCTGACCAGCCTCAAGCTCAGCCCCCTGTGGGAAAGGCCTACTCTGCCTCCATTCCAAACCCCATAGACCCTGCTCCAATCCTGGAGTGGCCAGAGACAGGAGTAGCCCCACCCTGCCCGTTGCAGAGGTCCTCGTCAGAAGGCCATCAACACAAGGCCTTCCTGGCATTACTACCCTTCACCAAGGGGCCTCCCCGCACACTTTTTATGCATCTGGAGTTCAGATCTCCCCGCCCCATAGGTAAGCGCCCGCCCTGTGGGTGACCCCTCCCCTCGACGGCCTCTTCCCCGGCGAAACGCCTGCGAAGGTGGACGGCCCCGGAGGCCCGGCCCCTTGCGGCTGACCGGGCTCTCCCCGCAGCAGGAGAACAGCCGCTTCGCGGCAAAGGAATTGGATCCCAACGCGGGGGACTATCTGCCGAACCTGCTGGGCCTGGTGGAGGAGAAGTTGCTGAAACTGCAGGCACAGCTGGAGGCCCACAATGTGCCGGAGATGCTGCGCCACATCGCCGACCGCGAGGTGCCCCTACAACCACGGGGCGGGGCTCGACAGACCGTGGCATGGGGCTGAGGGGCGGGGGCAGCCCTTGCGAGGCCATGGTGGAGAAGCTGAGGAGCAGGAAAGGGGTCTTAGGGACAATGGGTGAGGTTTGAGGGGTGAGCCTTATATACAAGGGGGAGACACCAGAAGAGCTGCCGCGGCGGGTCTCAGGATGCCAAAGGGCGGGACTGGTGGATTCGGGGGTGGGCTTCGAGAGACCTGCGGTGGTCCTGAGTGACCAGGGGACCCCGCTGGGCATCAGCGTGTCTGCTGAGAATAAGGCATGCAGCCCAGCCGCAGAAAAACTAAATAGGAGTGGGCAGTGGTCTCCGGAGTCGGAATGGAGGCGGGGAGAGGAACCTCCCTTAGCCCCTGCCAATCCCACAGCTCGCTTTCCTACCCCCTCCACCTAGTTCTATGCCACCTTAGAAGGAAAGTTGCCCCAGTACAACACCCGCATCCCCCTGCTGCTTGCCAGTTCCAAGGACAAGTTCTTCGGTCAGTGCTGGCGGGGAAAGGGGGTGGGGCTTGGAGCGGCAGGAGGTGGTCTGAGGTCGAGCTCTAGTCCTAGGTGGAGGTGGGTGGGGTGATGATGGCTGGGGAGAAGAATCTGATTTGGGCATGGGGAACCGGATCCTGCATCGCCCCCTCCCCCTCGCAGACGAAGAGGAGAGTGAGGAGGAGGACAGCGTAGTGGTGAACCGAGCTTCACTCAAGATACGTTCCCAGAAATTAATTGAAACACGCAGCAAGAGGCGGAGTCGCTCGCGGAGGCCATAGACTCGCAGTTGTGCCCACCTGGAACCGCCATTCCCCTTCAGAGCCCCCGACTCCTCTGGGTCCAGCCACGGGCCAACGGGTCCCCTTCAAAGGCTGGATGAGGCCCGGACGGGGAGCAGAGCAGGCCAGTGGCGGCCCGGAGGAGAGGAAGGGGCCGGGCCAGATGTTCCCACAGTAAATCTCCCGAGGCGGGTCAGCTCTGGCCTCAGAATCGCGCAATAAAGGTCACCGACCAGCCTCCTGGGTACTCACCTCTTCTTGACCCTGCACGGCTGAAAAGACATCAGCCCATAAAACCCAGGGCCGCAGACAGCCCCCTCTAACCTGGGGCTGATGACTCCTATCAGTTGGTGACAAGAGAGACACCCCACACCTGGGGCTGAGCAGCCCCATTTGAAGCTGTCCTTCCCATTTGAGGACAAAACTCTACCTGGGGACCCAGACCTGCCCTCCCTTAGCTATACACAACTTCAGCTCTCCCACACCTGGAGATAGAGGAAAGAAAACCTCTCCCCTGGGGACAGATTGATAAATACCTATCGCGAGCACCCGCATATCTCCTTGCTGGACCTGGGCATTGCGGTCCTGCTGGGGACCTCTGAGAATCCGGAGACAGCCCTCAGTCCTACCCGGCCGCCCCGCCCCTTCCCGCCCCAGAGCCCAGCCACTGCCCCCCTTCCCGCCCCAGAGCCCAGCCACTGCCCGCCAGTCCTTCCGCCTCACTCAGCGGCGCCACCGAGCAGGACCGGTGCGGGCCATGGAGCGGTCGGCGGGCAAGGAGCTCGCCCTGGTAAGGGACTGGGGTTCTCGAATCTCACATCCCAGTGATCCCCCAAGATCCACAATCTATAGGCGCCCACTCCTCTAATCCTATTTGCCCGCGAATCGGATCAGACATGGGGTCCCCACTTCGAGGCTCTTGATCCAATGAGGCGGCTGGTTCGTCTTGGGAATGGGAGCGGGGGTCTTTGGGTGCATCTAAAGGAGGTACCAGAAACAGATTCCGTGAACTGAACCCCGGAACGCCCACAAATACCACCCCATCCCCTCAGAACCTGGGAGGAGGGACTCAACGGCGCGAGGGAACTATCTGGGACCTGCCCTCGCCAGTCTTGTAGACTCTGGCGGGGAAGTGGGGACGGGTCAGGAAGGCCCGGCACAAGTTCCTACGCTCCCAGAGCTGAGGCCCTGGGACCTCCCTGAGCCCGCCTCCGCATCCAGGCGCCGTTGCAGGACTGGGGTGAGGAGACCGAGGACGGCGCGGTGTACAGCGTCTCCCTGCGCCGGCAGTGCAGTCAGCGCTGGAGCCCGGGGGAGAGGCCTGGGGGCAGACAGGTGAGGAAGGGGATGGAATGGGACCGGGGCTGGAGGCGACCAGGTGACTGGACGGGGCTGAGCGGAGAGACCTGGGAGTGCACAGGTGAAGGAGCAGAGCTTGGGTCGCCAGATGCAGTGGGGCTCGAAGGAAGGGCGGAGCTTCCAGTTGGTCAGGTGAGGGTAGAAATGTGCCTGGGGGCGCGTAGGTGAGTGGGGGTAGATCCAGGAAACAGGGTGAGGCCGGGTGATGGCGCCTTCCCGAGCGGGACCTGGGGTAACCAGGTGAGGGCAGAACTGGACAGAAGGGTCTAGGAAAGTCGGGTTTAGTGGGCCTGAGCAGGAAAGAGGGTGGGGTTTAGAAGCAGCCAGGTGAGAGTAGGTTGGGCCTGCCACAGCCAGTGAAGCGCGACTGGAGGGCTGAGACAAGCCTGGGGGTGGCCTAGTGAGGGACAGAGGGCAGGCCTCTGGAGGACAAAGATGTCTGGAACCGGTTGCTGGAGAGTCATTTGTGGGCAGTACAAAATAATAAATCCGGGGGTTCAGATTTAGAGGAATAGACAAGATCAGATGCAAAAGAGGTGCTAGCGATGAGCCGGACTGAAAAGGGCCTGGGAGCTTCTCCTGGTCTCTCATTGCCTCCCCTCCCTCCTTGGTGCAGACCCCTGCCCCCGTCACCGAAACCTTCCTCCACTACCGCACCAGTAAGGTGCGGGCGCTGAGGGCGGCGCGGCTGGAGCGGCTGGTGAGCGAGCTGGTGTCCGGAGACCGCGAGCAAGACCCGGACTTTGTGCCAGCTTTCCTGGCGACCCACAGGGCCTTCGTGCCCACTGCCCGGGTGTTAGGCTATCTGCTCCCTCCGGCGCCCCCACCCCCACCCCCAGCTTCCAGGTCAGTAGCTCCCAGGAACCTGCACGTTCTCAGCCTCAGATCCCACCTGGGCTCCCTCCCGCACCTCCCGGGCTTTAGAACCAGGCAGCAACCCCCGCCCTCCCACACACACACTAGGGGTGCTCCTTCTAAGCACCCCCTAGTGCCCCCTGTCTCCTCATGAGCGTTTCTTCCCAGGGTAGAGAGCAAGACAGAGGGACAAGATCTGAGCTTCAATAAGAACCTGAGGTTGGTCCCCCTGAAACGCGGAGGCTGCGCTGGGGTGCGAGGAGGGAAGAATTTCCAAAGGTCAATATGGTCAGCCTAGAGGTCTGACAGCCGGAAGGTCCAGATCTCTGGGTCCAGCTCTGAGGTTGCTCCTCTGGGCAGGGCTGTGGTGACTCTGCTGGGCTCCTGGCTTCGGAACCACCCTCGGGATTTCTATGACCCCCCTGCCTACTCGGACCTGGGCAGTGTCCGAATTTTTCTGGACTGGGCAGCTCCAGGGGGTGCTGAAGCCCGGGTAGCGGAGAAGCTTCTGGAGGATTTCTTACAGGAGGCTGAGGGAGAGCAACAAGAAGAGGAGCCACCTGTGGCTTGGGCAGGTGAGGGGTGTTCGGTACAGGTGGTGTTCTGAGAAGGCATTTCCGCATGCTGTCTGCTCTACCGGCTTTCTCTTAACTGTCCAATTACAGATCTTGGGCAAGATTTTTTAAACTGTCTTGAGTCTCAGTTCTCCCACCCGTAAAATGGAGACTATAACTCTACCCAAATAATTAGCATTTGCCTAGTGCTTCCCTCCATCCAAAGATACTCTAATTTGGGATAGGGACCTGGGATCAAATCCCAGTTTTGCTGTTTGCTTACAGTGTGATCTTGGATAAGTCATTTCACCTCTCTGAGCCTCAATTTCCTTAATTGAAATATGGAGGTGAAATTCAGTGCTTACCTCATTAGGCTCTTTATTCATTCAACAAATATGCAGCCATGCCAGCCACGGTGGTGCACACCTGCAATCCCAGTGGCTCAGGAGGCTGAGGCAGGAGGATCTCAAGTTCAAAGCCAGACTCAGCAACAAAGTGAGACTCTAAGCAACTTAGAAAGACTGTATCTCCAAATTTAAAAAAATAATAAAAAGGCCTGAGGAGGGCTGGAGTGGTGGCTTGGTGGTTAAGGTGCTTGCCTGGCATGTGTCCGGACACAGGTTTAAAGCCCAGCACCACACACAAGGGAGTGTTGGAGCAACGAAAACCACATGAGAAGCTAAACAAAAGTGATTCTTCTCTCTCTCTCTCTCACTGTCCCTCTCACTTTAAAAAAAAACGAGGGGGAGTGGCCTGGGGATATGGCTCAGGGGTTAAGCACTCTTGGATTTGATCCCTAGTACAAAAAAATAATAAAACCAGAAAACCCCCAAATATTCAGCCAACAGTTCTGGCCACATAACAGTGGGCCACGGTTCCCAGTTCCTTAGGAAAAATATTCAGTAAGTAAGAAAACAAATACACAACTAGTGCTTGGCATAGAGTATTATTTCCATTATTATTGTTATCACTGATCCTTCATTATTAGATGGCTAGCATGTATTATAAAATGTGAACCAGAAGTCATATTGACATTTTATTGCAGACTAGGTGCCAGCAAACTGTCTAGCCCTTCATAGAAAAAAAGTTTGTCGACCACTGATGTAGAACATTTTTGGAGTAAGAAAAAATATCTACATGTCTCACTTGGGTCTTTGTTGAAATGTCACCTCCTCCCGGTAGCTTTCTCTGATCCTCTCCTAACAAAACCCCTTTTCCCACTGTGTGTCCGTTTAGCCTGTCTTATTTTTCTGCATGACGCTCTTGACATCCCTTGCTTTATCTCTAGCCTTTGTTCGTCTCTAGCCTGTGCGCACAGGAGAGGAGGATCATATTAGTCTTGTCCCCAGAAGCAGGAATAACATGGATTAGTTGACTAAATACTGCGTCCTGCTTATATAGTATCAGCTTTCACCCATCTGTGTTTGATCTGATCCCTATCACAAAAGCTTCCATCTCCCTAATCCTTATCCTTTAATCCTTAGATTAAAGTGGCCACATTCCTCTCTGCTTTCCAAAGTGGCAGCCACTTCTCTATCCCTGGTGACGGAGTCTCAGTTATTTATGTATTTCTATCCCACTTCCTCCCCTCCCGGTTACTAAGTATTTTTCTTCCCCTGCCTTCAAGTTTTAGTCAATGAATCCCAAGTCTTTAGAACCGCATAGTCCCATGTAGCAGCTACCAGCCTGTGTGGCCATTTAAGTTACTCAAAATGAAATTAATTAATTTTAAAAAATATAAACTCACTTCTGTCATCATGCTAGCCACATTCCTAATGCTCAGAAGCTGCGCTGAAAAGTTCAGGTAGAGAACATGTTGACCATGGCAGAAAATCCTATCAAAATTTTGTTGCTGGAGTGGGGCATGGTGGTGCATACCTGTAATCCCAGCTGCTGTGGAGGCTGAAACAAGAGGATCACAAATTTGAGCCAGCCTCAGCAACTTAGAACCTGTCTCAAAATAAAATTAAAAAAAGTTCAGGTGTGTAGTTGAGTTGGTAGAGCACTTGTCTAACACGGGTAAGACCCTGTTTTGCATCCCCTTTCTTTTTTTTTTTTTTAAACATACTGTTTTTTTTTTTTCAAAGAGAGAGGGACAGTGAGAGAGACAGAGAAAGAGAGAAACAACTTTATTTAGTTTTTCACATGGCCTTAGTTGCTCCAACACTCAGTTGTGTACATGGTGCTGGGGTTTGAACCCGGGTCTTCGTGCTTGCTAGGCAAGCGCCGAAACCGCTGAGCCACCGCTCCAGCCCCTTGCATCCCCTTTTGTACACATTTTAAAAAATTAAAAATTTAAAAAAGCATTGCTGACCTAGGTATTTGGTTTTCTAGCCCAAGGGTTTAATGGCTACTTCTAAATATTTTTTCTGTTCATTACATCTTTTTTTTTTTAAGAGAGGAGAACAGTGAGAGAGAAAGAGAGAGAGAGAAAGATAGAATCAATTTTTATTGAGTTTTTCCCATGGCTTTCATTGCTCTGACACTTAGTTGTGTACATGAGAGCTGGGGTTTGAACCTA
>PVKS010004893.1:0-17872 GCA_004027875.1 Aplodontia rufa | reverse complement strand
CACATTGTTGCGTATGTGGTTCTGGGGTTCAAATCCATGTCCTCGTGCACACCAGACAAGCGCCTTAACCGCTGAGCCAGCGCTCCAGCCTGAGTTCGTGAAAATTTATATGAAAAGTGTAATATATAAATAAAAGTCAAGCAGTAATTTTACCTGTTATGTGAGGAATTTTATCTCCAACAGCTAAAAAATTATAGATTCCCTAGCTATATTGCGTATGTGTGTGTGTATGTGTGTGTGTGTGTGTGTGTGTATGTGTGTGTGTATACAGAGAGTGAGAGGGGGGTTAAAAAGAGAAACATAAAAAAAGCACTGTGGGGCTGGAGCAGTGACTCAGTGGTTACAGCGCTTGCCTGGCACGCATGAGTACCTGAGTTCAGGACCCAGCATTACGTACTCAACAAAGTCTTGGAGCAACACTAAATAAAAATTGTTGGAAAAAAAAAAGCATTGCTATTGGCCCTTTGAGGTCAGAGGAGAAAATGAACATTTATTGAATACACTGTGTGCCAAGGTCTGGAACACACTTTATTTTAACATCTTTATTTCGAGTTTACTTTTTTTGTGTGTGCTAGGCACATCCCCGGCCCTTTTCATTTTTTATTTTGACACAGGGTCTCATTAAGTAGCTAAGGACACTGCTGAGGAGACTGACCTTGAACTTGTGATCTTCAGCCTCCCGAGTCACTGGGATTACAGGCATGTACTGCTATGCCTGGGGGCTTGGTTTAACTTTTTGTTATGGAACATTTGAGACATAAACAAATATGGAGAGACAGTATAAAGAACATTTAGACATCATTACCTACCTTCAGTGATGATCAATTAATAAAAAAAAAGTTACGATGATTTTGAAGCATGTCTCAGACTGAGGTCACCCACACTTAATTGCTGTGGGTGTATAAACCTGTAACTGACGAGGGCTTTTAAAACAACCTTCATACCCATAAACATTTCAAGAAATTCAGAAATACTCAATACAAATTGTCTGTTTTACAATGTTTCTTCAAATTGGAATGCAAGGAAATTCCACTCAAGCGTATTTCCTAGTTCTCTATTATTCTGTAACAGTTCTCCCTCCCTTGCCTTTTGTTTGACGCCATGGTGCGGGGGCTGTCGTTTGTCCTAAGGATGTCTCAGTTCTTTTCAGCTCCCGTTTGCTTCCTCGTGGTGGTAGGCAGCATGTTCCTCTATCCCCTATAATTGCTCCAAGATCTAAATGTTAGATTAGATTTAGGTGCAAGGTTGTTTTTCCTAACACTCACTTATAAAACCTAATGTTTTGCAATGCCACCTGTCCTAATTTGAAATGAAAGAGAGATAATTAAGCAAACAAAGATAATTTCAGAAGAACAATTCGATGGCATAGTAATACGAAGGAGAAAAAAATGAACGTCACTTCTGCAATGATAACAGACATTTTTGATGTGCTGATGCTGTGGCATGCCTCACTTGGACACCCAGTCAGGTTCTAGGTGCAGATTTTTCCATGACACAAATCTCTGGAGGGCCATTTGGAGTTTGGGTGGCTAAACGGGCTGTGCAGTTCTCCCTCCAGGAGGCAAGAGCTTATTTCAAAAAGGTCCCCTAGGGGGCGCCACATTGAAACCCACTGGAGAGAAACCATTCAGGTTTATAGAATACTTTATAGGCATCGGGCAGGCATGCTCTCATTTCATCTTTATAAAGAAATAAGGCACAGAGTGGTTAAAAGGCATGCTTTATCTTGGTTCATAAGCAAGCAAGCCTTGTGGGCAAGCTTGGGTTTGAATTTGGGACTTTTATTTTTTTTCTTTTGTGGCATTGGGAATAAATCCCAGAGCTTTGCACAGGCTGGAGGAGGGCTGTACTACTGAGCTACACTCCCAGCCCTGAATTTGGAACTTTCTGGCATCAATCTTCCTGTTCTCCAAAAGAGAAGGACAGCTGAATCTGTCTTATTATTTTTTTATTTTTATTTTTAGTATCAGGGCTGAACCCAGGGGCACTTAACCACTGAACCACATCCCCATTCCTACATTTATTTTGAGACAGGATCTCACTAAGTTATATAGGGCCTCTCCAAGTTGCTGAGGCTGGCTTTGAACTTGTGATCCTCTTGCCTTAACCTCCAGAGTCACTGAGATTTTAGGTGTGCACCACTGTGCCTGGAGGAGTCTGCTTTTAATAAAACCTCCAAATCCTGTTTTCTACTCCAGATTTTGAGCACCTTGCTGCAAATCTCTGCCTTGCCCTTTACTGAAGGGCTGACCGGACAAATTGTTCTGTACCTCAGTTTCCCCACCTTAAATGGTGGATAAATAACAAGGTGTGCTAAGCCACCTTGTTAGTTCAGGTGAAGTGTTCAATCATTATTTTTGCTATAACACCTTTAAAAATACTCAGGAAGTTCACTCTATAGACCAGAAAAGGAAGGGTCAGCAACATCAAGGGATTTGTCCAAGATCACACAGGCAGCCCTGGATTCAAACTTGAACATTTTTAACTCCATCTAATACTCAGGACATCCCAGGGCTGCCAAATCGCCCAGACCAGATTCCCCGGAGGGCTGCGTGGAAGAGGAGGATGAGCCCAGGCAGGAAGGTCCCGAGCTCCTGGACTTCAGTGTGGATCAGGTGGCGGAGCAGCTGACCCTTATGGATGTGGTGAGGACTGCAGACTGTGGCAGCGGGTGTAGAGGGGGGAGACGGGGCACTGAGCACCTACCTTCCCCTCCTTCCCCTGCCCAGGAGCTTTTCTCGCGTGTGCGGCCCTGGGAGTGCCTGGGCTCCGTGTGGTCACAGCGGGACCGGCCAGGGGCCTCAGGTGTTGCCCCCACTGTGCGCGCCACCGTGGCCCAGTTCAACACGGTGACAGGCTGTGTGCTGGGCTCTGTACTCGGGGCACCAGGCCTGGCAGCCCCGCAGAGGGCGCAGCGGATCGAGAAGTGGATACGCATAGCCCAGGTGCGGGTTGAAGGGTGGGGAGAGAACCCAGAGGTCAGGGGCTGGGGCGGGGCCAAGGCACCTGCTCAGGGACCACGCAGAGGAGAGAGTGCGATGGGAGGAGCTTGGGACCCAAGAAGGATGCTGCCTGCGGCTGGTGCTGAGCGGCAGAGGGTGGGGTGGGAATAAAATTGGAGGCAGATCCCGAAAAAGGCTCAGGAGCCTTGAGGCTGGAAAGGAAGAAATGCGGGGTCAGGACAGAGAGTGGGCATTATCAGGATGATACCCGAGGTGACTTGAGTTCAGGTAGAAGGGTTCTAGGTCCAGAAGGGAAGCTAAAGACGAGCCTACGGCCCAAGAGGCGGGGAGAAGCATGGGTGAGGTGGGAGAAGCCAAGTTCAGAGAGGAAGGGGACTCCCAGGAGAGGGGGAGTCTTAGCTTGTCACATGTGGGGCAAGACCTAGGGCTCTGACCTGGGGTCAGAAATCACAAGAGCAAAGGTGCCTGGTGCCTGGGAGTTAGACGTGGATGTGACCAGCGCCCCTCCACCCTCCTCACCTCGCCAGTGCTGCCGGGAACTGCGGAACTTCTCTTCCCTGCGAGCCATCCTGTCCGCCCTGCAGTCTAACCCCATCTACAGGCTCAAGAGCAGCTGGGGGGCCGTGAGCCGGTGAGCCTGGGTGGAGAGTGGGGGCCGCCCCATCCCAGCTCTGACCTTACCAGCCTCTGACCCCTGACTTCCCTTCTCTGTCCCTCCAGGGAGCCTTTATCCACTTTCAGGAAACTTTCACAGATTTTCTCTGATGAAAACAACCACCTCAGTAGCAGAGAGATTCTTTCCCAGGTACAGACAGATTCAAACCGGTGAGTCCCAGGTCCAGGAAGGTGACTTGGGACAAGACAGGAGGCATTGCCTGTCATTGTCACAATATTCAGTGTCCTTTCCCTGCCTCTTAACAGTGACCTTTTCCCTTGTCCATAGCCAGCCCTGCATTTTTATTTTCTCTTCTGTTTCCATCAAAGCTCACCCTCAGCCACAACCTTATTTATTCATTCAACATTATACAAGAAGGCATGAGGAAAAGGTTACTTAAGGTCAAAGTCATAGCCAAATGTGAAAAAAAAATTGCTCTGGGAATTTACCTTGATAAGCAAGATTTTTAAATGTGGGACAAAAAGTCAGATTTACTTTAGGCAAGAGTTAGGTTCTAATTATAACCAGGAGCTGATTCTTAGCGTCAATCTGGACTAGATGGAACTAGGGGTTCCCTGGGCCTGGACCCCCCTCAGGTTATATGTGCAGCCCTCTCACTCACAGAGGCCCTGTGGAGCTCCCCAGCATTTCCACAGATCTCCTGCCTGCGTTGTGCCCCTGTCTCTTCCTGTGCTGTTAGGCGCTCAGCCTGGTTGTTGCAGTATCCCCTAAGTCTCTCCATCAGGCCAGGAGCTTTGTCTCTTGTTCACTGCTGCCTACCCAGCACCCAGAACAGTGCAGGGAGCTCCCTAGGTGCTCAATAGATGCCTTGATAGTGGGGGCATATCTCAAATAACGAGGGTTCGGGGTTGGGGATTTAGCTCAGTGGCAGAGCGCTTGCCTAGCAAGCACAAGGCCTTGAGTTCGGTCCTCAGCCCTGAAAAAAAAATCCCATCAAATAATGAGGGTTCAAAGGAGAAGCTCTGCCTAAGCACCTACTGTGTGCCATGCACCATTCCTGCTCTCCCAGCAACCTGATGTGATCACTGTCGGGGTACGGGGTCTGCAGCCCTAGATAGGGAGACACAGAGCAATATATATCTACACCAGCCCGTGTATAATTACCATGTGCACTGTCGCCAGGGTTGCCCCCCTCCTTGGGTTGGCTTTCACAACTGGCTTGTGATTGTTGAAAGCAAGGTGGGCATACATGTTGGGGTTTGAGGTGACCTTCTGAGGAAGGGTCTAAGGAGACCTCAGGGCCAGTCAGTCCTTCCCCTCCAGGAGGAGGCCACTGAGGGACCCCAAGAAGAAGACAGCCCTCCAGGAAGCCTACCTTCAGTGAGTGTTATAGTTTTGGATGGGGGTCAAGGGGACCCTCGGGGAGGGATGTGAGGTGGTGGGGTCATTGATGAGACTGCAAGTGACTAGAGCTTTGGGGGCTGCAGAAACCACCCCCAGGTCCTGTTCCCTACCTTGGCACCTTTCTCACCGACCTCGTTATGCTGGACACAGCCCTGCCGGACATGTTGGAGGTCTGACCCCTGGCCCTTGACTCCTGAGCCCAGCTTCACTTGCCCCCAGCACAGTAGACCTCATACCACCCCCTTTTCATCCTGCCTTGTACTCCCGATCCCAGTTCCCCATAGCACAGTAGGTCTCCTGACATCTCAGCTCTTGACCTTGACCCTTTAACCTTGGAGGCGCCAGGTCAAATAAACTTTGCCCCCAGGGGGATCTCATCAACTTTGAGAAGAGGAGGAAGGTGAGTGGACACCTAGGTGGATATGAGGTGGGGTCCCCCAGGTTGTGGGCAAGGCAGGGACAGAGTCTCAGATGCCTGCTCCTTAGGAGTGGGAGATCCTGGCCCGCATCCAGCAGCTGCAGAAGCGCTGTCAGAACTACAGCCTGAGCGCCCACCCACCCATCCTGGCTGCCCTGCGTGCCCAGCGCCAGCTCAGTGAGGACCAGAGGTGACCTCGCCTAGCCCAGCCCCACCCCCACCGAGGCTGGATCACACACAAGGTCCCACTCACCCAGTGCACCTCTCTGGTGCCTTCCAAGACCCAACCTGTGACCTCACTGCTGACCTCTAATCCCAAACTTGACCCCATCTACCATACTGACTTCAACCTGTAGCAACTGTTCATCTATCTCTTCCCTACCAATCCTATCTGACCAATGAGCCACTTCATGACCTCTGCCATCTGAATCTCTGACCCCAGTAACTGGGCCCTGATTCAGAGTAATTGACCTTAGTGTTTGTTTGACCATTGAACTCCATTGCACGATTGTTTCTTTTCATTCTATCAAATCCATGACCTTCTCTATTGACCCCAGTCCTTACCTGGTCCTGAACTTCAGCCTTGACCCGATTCATCTTATTCTCTTCTGTAAATCCTTTTACGAATTGCCAACCAAGCAATCCCACCCATCCCCAGTGAGCCCTCCTAATACCTCGGTGACCCTGATTTCCATCCTGACACTGATAACCCCTAGCTTCTCCCCATCACACCCAAAACCTGACCCTCAACTGATTCTGACTCCTATCTCCTCATTCCTCTCTGATGCCTCGACCCAATGCCCCTATCCACACACTGACCCCTCAGTTACCGAGTCTCCCGGGTCATAGAGCCACCAGCCGCCTCCTGTCCCAGCTCCCCAAACATCCGGCGGCGCATCAGCCTCACCAAACGTCTTAGTGCGTGAGTCCTGGGGGAGGATTGGGGGGTGATGCGGGCAGATACTGAGGATCTGCTCCTCAGCCTCCTCCCCTGTCCCCATCCTCAGGAAGCTGTCCCGAGAGAAAAGCTCCTCACCCAGTAGTAGTCCTGGAGACCCTTCATCACCCCCCTCCAGGTAGGCATACCAGTTGGAAAATGGACTAGAGACAGAGGGGCAGGGGTCAGGCAGCCACCATCTCAGACTCGGTGTCCCCCAGTCAGCCTCCAGGTTCCCCACCACCCAGTCCTAGAACAAAGGACCCTTCTCTTGGAAGTCCTCCAGCCTCTCCAGGGCTCCAGGGCCCCAGCACCAAGGTACCAAGCCTGCCTGTGTTTGTATGGAGGGCCGTGAGCACCCACGACCATGTGTGTGTATGTGTGTGTGTGCATGTGTGTGTGCACATGCACAGGATGGTGGGGCCAGGCATGTACACAAGAGACTAGTTGAGTTCTCTGGGGATCTGTCCAAGTGACTGTGTGCATCTGTACAGCCCACCTCTGGCTCTGCTCCGCTCACCCGCAGGGCACTCACTCTCTTGCTCAAGTGTGTCCCCAGGAATCTGCATACCTGAGGGGGAGCCGTGGGCCTGAACACCATGTGTGGCATTGTTAGTTGGTGCAGGCAGTGGGTGTACAACAGCCACGAGAGTATGAACCCACACACTGCTTTCCATGTACGCAGGATTTGTGTGTGAGTGGGGGTTTGTGTGTGAGTGTGGGTTTGTGTGCAAGTGGGGGTTTGTGTGCAAGTGTGTGTTTGCATGGGAGTGTGGGTTTGCGTGGGAGTGTGCATTTGCATGGGAGTGTGCATTTGCATGGGAGTCTGCGAGTGTGTGTTTGTGTGCGAGTGTGGGTTTGTGTGTGTGGGTCATGTGTACCTTTGCTTCTGTAATAGGGAAATGAGGTCTTTGTAGGATGAGATGGCACATATGTGACCCTGTGTGTCCTATAATTGCGTGTCCTTGGTTCTGGGTGTGTGTGGAAACGTTCACTTGTGTGTTCTGGCGATTGTGAATGTGGACCTACGAGTAGACCACTCCGGGAGGAGCCTCATGGTCTCCCACCCATCAGCCTCTGCCCCCCACTACCTGCAGCTGTCCCTGAGCCTGGATCTGCCCCTGAGCAACCCTCGAATCCCTGTCCCGGGGCAGCAGAGCTCAGAGGTCCGTGTCATTCGCGTCAGCATTGACAACAACTATGGGAACCTCTATCGGAGCATCTTGGTGAGGGGCCGGGCTGGAGGCTTGGTGGGGACAGCTTGGGGTGGGGCTGTCCCACCTCACCTCCTGCCCTACGCTTCCAGCTTACCAGTCAGGACAAAACTCCCAGCGTTGTGCAGCGAGCCCTGCAGAAGCACAGTGTGTCCCAGCCCTGGGCCCATGACTACCAGCTCTTCCAAGTCCTTCCTGGGGACAGGGGTGAGCAGGGACAGCTATGAGCACTGGGCTGGGGGGCAGTGGGGGGGGAGGGCGACAGTCTGATCAGGATCAAGGATGGGCCCCACCATGACCTGGGCTCACAGGTCACGGGAGGTTTAGGCAGAGTTGGGCTAAGATGGACAGGGTGGAGTAAAATAGCGTGCAGGTTCACGTGGTATTTTACTATTCCGCTCCACCCCTCCAACCCGGCTCAGAGGTTGTGGTGGCTCAGTGCCATGGAGAGGGCACCAAAGGTTGTCTTCTAGGATTTATGGGCCAATGAGATTGTCCAAGATCAAATGAAAGAAGAGACTATAGAAGGCTGTCCAACCTGGAGTTCACAGGATCATGAGGTTCTTCAGACTCAGCCTGGTGGGGTGGAAGACGGAAGGGGGTCTGAGTTTGGATATGCCAGGAAATGAGCTAGTTTAGGCGCACCATGGGGACCCTGAGTTACCTGAATTTGGAATAGGAGATAGCTGGATGGTCTTGACCCCAAGGTGGGGGAGCATGAGGTTGTGTAGGGTGGAGGCAGGTCCGAGGCCGTCCAGTCTTAGCCAAGAGGCAAGAGGCATGGCAGAGGTTGACTGGACACTGGGAAGGAATGTGTGAAATTGTGAAGGGCAAGTGGCAACTCCTCCAGGTTCCCGGCTGGAAAGTAGTTAAGGGGGCAGGGGAGAGTGTGTGTGTGCATGGAGCCGTGGTGTGAGTTGTTCAGACTCCGTGGTGGAAATAGTAGGAGATTGCCCAGGTTCGTGGTGGGGGAGCTCATGAGGTTGTATCGGCTTAGACGAGGGAGTGGCACTGACCCCAGTGAGGAGAGAATGAGGTTGGATCGGCACTAGCTGGAGGGACCCACGGCTGCTCAGGCCCTAGGATGGATGGTGGAAAGTTCCTCAGGTCCACCGTAAACCTACTCCCCGTCTACTCCTGACCAGAGCTCCTGATTCCCCACAACGCCAACGTCTTCTATGCAATGAGTCCAGCCACCCCTGGTGACTTCGTGCTACGGCGGAAGGAGGGGGCCCGGCACACATCCTTTGTCTCCCCGACCTGAGGTGGCCTTCCTCTCCCTCCAGGTCATAGGCCCCCTGGGCTTCTTGAGACCTTTACCACCATGGAGATGTGGGACCCCCTCTCCTGGAAAGCCCCGATCCCCTAGTGGAGACTCTGTATTCTGTGACAATCTCCTTTCCAACTTTAGCCCACTCCTCTGACCCTCTGGGAACTGGATCCTTATTCCAAAGATATCAGCACACCGGATGACTGCAATGACAATAAAAACGCAGAGAAAACTAGGAGCCTGAAGAAAGGTGTTGAATGAATTATTACGGATGCCCGAGAGGACCCTGTCCCATTCAGAGTCCTTAGGCTTTCCTGACTTTCAGGGAGTCAGGTGCCTCTTTCCTACCATGCGTACTGGAAAGTGAAATTCTGTCAAAAACATCAGTGGCGATGGAGCAAGCATGTGAGCTCTCACCACAGGGGTAACAAGAAGAAAGCAGCAGAGAATGCAGGGACTAAGAGATCCGTGGCAACTGCAATACAGTAATAATGATCAATAATGACATTAGCATGCCTGCTCCGGGCTTCTAGTCTGAACTGGGCGTCCACTTGGGGCTTTATATAGCACTGGATTAATTAGAGTTATTTCTGCTGTAAGTGGTCAAAATCCTATTTAAACACGCATGTACCAAAAAGGACATTGATGGCTCATGTAATTGAAAAGTCCAATGGGTCTGGCTTCAGGCACAGTTGGATGGGACTCAAAAGATATTAGAATTTTGTTGCTTTCTCTTGTCTTGAATTTGCTTTCAGAATGAGACTATCCATTGTCCCCCAAAATCCAATCACCCTTTTCTTTGGTAATAGACTTTTAGCCTGCCACCCAAGTAAAAGCTGCATTTCCTAACTCCCCTGTAGCAAGGTGTGGCCATGTGAGATATAAAAGGAAATGATGTGGGCAAATTCCAGGGCCTGCCCTTAGAGGGAAGGGGTATGTGCCCCCCATCCCCTCCTTTTCCTGATGGTTGGAATGAAGATGTGAAGTGGATCATCTTGGATTGAGCGGTCCACATTGTCCGAATAACTGAACATTGTGCTGGAAGGAGCCTGGGCCTCTGAAACCATGGAGTTGACAGACTAAATTGCTGCTAGTTGGAGTAGAGTGTTATATACGAGAGAAATAAATTTCTTACTTAAGCCATTATTATTTGGTTCTCTGGTTACAGTAGCCAAAAGAACACGTTAATTAATGTAGCCCTACTCTAAGGCAGGCTCACACCTCAAGGGAGCAGTAGCGCCAAGCTTACATCCCACCAGCGCGACCCTCTATGCAAACAGATCCTCTTTCCCTCTGCACCCGCAGCAAAAATCTCAGAGCAGGTTCCCGCTGGACCAACTTGGGTCATGCATCTGTTCAGAGGAATGCAATGTGCCATCGGCCAGACTGGGATCCTGTGGCCATCCCTTCAGCTGGCACGGAAAGTTCAAATCACAGGAGTGGTGTCTGGGAGGGCGCATACATGGAAGTTAAATTTGAGTGCTGTACTAGGGAGAGGAGGAGAAATTTTGGTGAATGGGCAAAAAAAATGTCCCTATGGTTTGTTTGCTCTTTCTTTTTTTTTTCCAGAGCTGGGGACTGAACGAGGGGGCCTCACACATGCTAGGCAAGTGCTCTACCTCTGAGCTACATCCCCAGCCCCCGTCCCTCGGGTTCTAACATTGCACCTGGAGAAATACCAAGGAGCGGCTGGGCCCTGTCCAGAGCAGGAGAGGAGCTGGCAGAATCTAAACATGTGTACAGTGTGATGGAACAAGTGCAACACACTTTGTTACTTTCCAGAGTTGTTGTTCTTCTGTGAGTGTTAAAACCTTAAGACCATTTGGATGGCCGGGTGCTGTGGCCAAAGCAACTCAGGAAGCTGAGACAGGAGGGTTGGGAGTTCAAAGTCAGCCTCAGCAACTTAGTGATACCCTATCTCAAAATGAGAGAGAGAGAGAGAGAGAGAGGGAAGGCTCGGGATGTGGTTCAGTGGTTAAGCACCTCTGGGTTCAATCCCTGGTACAAAAAAAATTTTTTTTCATGATCTATCTCAATTAATTCTCACCCTAAGGAGCAAGCACTATATCATCTCCATTTTATATATGAAGGCCTGAGACTAGTGAGGGTTAAGTCTTGGTTACCCCAGGGATATGTGACTGATATTCAAACCGGAATAATACAATTCCAAAGCAGATGTGCTTAATTACGAGGTCGGTTTGTGGAGTGTCTCTCCAAATGCCAATTTCCTAAGGCAGAAATTCTCATTCACTTATGTATTTACTTATTTATTTTTGCTGCTGTTTTGCTGGGGGATGGAACCCAGGGTCTGGCACATGCCACACGAGTGCTCTATCATTGAGTCACACCTCCAGCCCCAAGTTTTTTTTAAGTGAAGGCGCACAGTTATAAGAAGTGGCTACACAAGATGAACTGTTTCTCTACATGCTTTAGCTTGTTTTCCCCCTAATAATCATTTTTTGGGGGAGGGTGGATACTGGGAATTGAATTCAGGGATGATTTACCACGGAGCTCCATCCCCAGCCCTTATTTTATTTCGAAAGAGGACCTAAGTTGCTTAGGGTCTTGCTAATTAGCTGAGGCTGGCCTCAAACTTGCGATCCTCCTGCCTTAACTTCTGGAGCGTCTGGGATTACAGCCAAGCCTCATGGGCTTCTCCCCTAAACTTGCACACCAAATACTTCTTGAACTTTTACAGTATGCCAGACTCTGTTCTAGGTAATTGAACTACAGTAATGAAGAAACAGGTCAAATATCCCTGCCCCATGGACTAGTGAATGCAGCAAAACATCATGTATAGTTCGGGTGATAAGCACGGTCACTGCTCCGCCCCCAAAAGAGGGGATGTTTAAAGGTGATGGAACATATGTGGCGGGAGGGTGATCAGGACAGACTTCACTAAGGAGGTGACCTTTGGGTAGAGGTCTGAATAAAGTGAGGGAGTGAGGTCAGTGCATATCTAGAGGAAAAGCCTTCCAGGGAGAGGGAGGGAACAGCGCACAAGCTGGCATAAACGTCAACATCCTACTGGCAAACAAGACTCTGGCTACTGCATCTGCCCACCCCAACGCCCACAAGAAAAGGGAGCCTTTTTCCCAGGGAAATCCAGCTAAAATCCTGGGATGGAAGCTCATTGACTTCTCTTGGGTAGTGCCCATCCTGAACCAATCACTGTGTGCCAAGGAATGGTGTGCTGTGATCGGGGCACCCACCCCACTGGGCAGGTGTGTACCTTTGTGCAGGCATTTCCCCTTTTAGAAGTTCAGCCCTAGCAAATAGCTGTGATGATTTGATTTATAATAACTTTCCAGATTATTAAAAGAACTGCACACTCCTTTATAAAATGAAATACCAGGGCTGGAGTGGTGGCTCAGCGGTTGGAGTGCTTGCCTGGCATGTGTAAGAACCCAGGTTCAAACCCCAGCACCATATACACAAAAAGGTATTGGAGAAACAAGGTTCAGATGAAAAAATAAAGTTGATTGATTCTCTCTCTCTCTCTCTCTCTCTCTCCCTTCTCTCTCTTACAAAAAGTAGGGCTGGGGATGAGGGCTAGATCGGTGGCTCAGCAGTTCTGGCGCTTGCCAGAACAAGTTCAAACCCCAGCACAACGTACACAACGAAGTCTCGGAGCAATGAAGGCCACATGAAAAACTAAAATAAAAAATTGTTTCTCTCTCTCTCTCTTAAAAAAAAAAGTAGGGCTGGGGTGGTGGCTCAGCCCTTGCATGCACAAGTATGTGGGTTCAAACCCTAGCACCATGTACACAACAAAGTGACCGAGAAACGAAAGCCAAATGAAAAACTAAATAAAATTGATTTCCTCTCGAGAGTCTCTCCCTCCCTCTCTATTTTAAAAAAGTACCAAGTGTGCAAAAGTGTAAGTAGAAATATCTTTTCCAAAAAATCTTAGAGGAAATCTCACTCCAGAATATGTAACTTTACGAATAAAGGACCATATTGCACATTCTGTCCAACAGCACGGCCTAGCAGTGCTCAAATACTCAACTGCTAGTCGTTACTATGATTATTACTTCCAGTCAAGGGAGAGATGCTGATTAGCGCGATAATATCGGTAACTTACATTTTTTGAATGCTTGCTATGCACCAGGCTAGATTTTACAGATGAGAAGAATGAAGCTTGGATAAGGTGAGAGACCTGTCCAGGGTCACATAGAGAAAAAATGTGGCCTACAATCGGAGCCCTTCTGGCTCCCAAGCGGCCACAGGTCCGGGGAGGGCCCCTACCCCCTCCTGGCGGGCGCTTATCTCTGCCCAGGCTGCGTGTTGGTCCCGCCCCTTCGGGGAAGCTGCCTCCTGGAGGCTTCTGACCGGGAAAGGCCTGGTCAGCTGTGTCCGGCGGAGGCAGCTGCAGACCCAGCTGTGGACTGTGCCAGGGGCAGGAGCCCTGGGCCCCCCGGAGCGGGGGTCGAACCATGGACCACCTCGGTGCGCCCCTCTGGCCCCGAGTAGGTCCTCTCTGCCTCCTGCTCGCTGGAGCAGCCTGGGCGTCCCCACCCAGACTCCCCGATCCCAAGTTTGAGAGCAAAGGTAAGAATGGACTTTGTGTGGACCCCCACACTGGGTCCTGGGGGGCAATGGTGGGACATGAACTCCCAGCCTGGGTCCTGGGTGCCAAGCTAGTGTCTAAACCCCTAGACCCTGTTCTAATGAGGGACGCTGGGGTCTAAGTCCGCAGAATTCTCCTGGGGGAGAAGTTAAGAGAGGGGCATAGGTCCTTATTTTATCTTTTCGGGGAGTCTGGGACACGCTAAAGCGTAATGAAACAAAGGTGGTGCTGGGTCCAGCCCCCCCCCACACACTCTGAGTCCCCGGGGAGAGAAGACCAAGCGGATCCTCCAGTTGGTCAGGGAGGCTAAAGCCCGGTTCCCAGTCCGAGGCCAGGCTGCAGGCGACTGTAAACAAGGTTTGCGGGCGGGAGCCAGAGCCCTAGTCCAGTCAAGTCGAGGAAGGGGGCGGGGGACACGGTTGGCGCTATCGGGAGCCTGTTGGGGCGGATAGGGGGCCGCCTCCTCCGCACACACACACCCTAGCGCGCGTCCAGGGCTGGAGCGGGCTGGAGCAGGGCGGGCAGCCGGGGCCGCGGTCTTGAAAGCTATGCACTGCTCAGCTGGCCATGGGGTGAGCAGGTGTTTGTATGGGGTGGGGGACAGTAGGCAAGCACGCTGCGATTGGTAGTTCCAGAGGCACCCCTTCTGCAGATCCCTAGAGGGCCCTGCTGGGGAGAGGGTGGGGCGGGGCTTTTTTCTTATCTCGTCCGCACAGGCAGCGGAGGGAGGAGAAGGGGTTGTGGCCAGAAACTGGGCTCGGGCTTCTCTGACCCCCTCCCATTGCCACTTCCCCAGCGGCCCTGCTGGCAGCCCGCGGACTCGAAGAGCTTCTGTGCTTCACCGAGAGGTTGGAGGACTTGGTGTGCTTCTGGGAGGAAGCGGCGAGCTCTGGGATCGGCTCTTACAACTACAGCTTTCTCTACCAGCTAGAGTGAGTCAGGGCAGGTGTCCCAACCGGTGTGTGTGTCGGGGGCCGCGGTGCGGGCAGAGTAGAATTTCTCGGAGGTCTGAGATGTCCCCTGGAGCCGGGGGCAGGACGGCGCCTCAGTCGTGGTCATCCGTGGGAAATCCACCGGACCAGGGCTAACACTCCCCCTAGTGACCGGTGCTGGAATACTCTGGTGTTCACCGCTGGAACGCGACACCAAACATCAGGACTGGGGCAATACAAATTGGACTCTGGGCTCAGGCGTCACTACACTGGGGTTGAGACGCCCCCTGGTGGTAGTAACCAAAGTGCCCCACGGTCTGGGCAACACAGATATCCCAGTCCTCCCACCCAATTTGCTCCCTTCCTTCCTGGGTCCCTGGGCGCACAGGGGTGAGCCATGGAAGCCGTGTCACCTGCACCAGGCGCCCATCGCCCGTGGCGCGGTGCGCTTCTGGTGCTCGCTGCCTACAGCCGACACGTCGAGCTTCGTCCCCTTAGAGCTGCTAGTCACAGCGGCCTCCTCCGGCGCTCCGCGCTATCACCGTATCATCCACATCAACGAAGTGGGTAAGTGCGCCTGGCGCCTGGAATAGAGAGGTTGGTGGAGGGGGTCTCGGTCTCCGTCCACCTGAACAACCCACTCTGCAGTGCTACTGGACGCCCCAGCCGGGCTGCTGGCGCGGCAGGCAGATGAGGGCAGCCACGTGGTGCTACGTTGGCTCCCACCCCCTGGAGCACCCATGACAACCCACATCCGCTACGAGGTGGACGTCTCAGCAGGGAACGGCGCAGGGGGAGTGCAGAGGGTGAGACCTGCCGGGACCGCCCACCCCCAGCAGCTCCACAGCCCCGCCAAGCCTCCCTAAGACCTTACCCAGAAAGGCCCCACTGCCCCGCTTTCACGGCCTGCTCTGAAGGCCCACATCCCAGTGCCTTGATGCTTGAGGCAGCTCCACACTCATTTACACGACGCGTTTGCCAATGCCCCTCTCATCCGCGTCAACCCTCTCACCCTTAAATCCTTACATCCACACTCCAGCGCCCAGTTCTTTCTACTGTTTGGCCCCGCCTTTATATAGCACAGGTGCCTCCCTTTGCTATAAGATACTCACTCTGATTGGCCTTGAACCTACTTGGAATAAGCCACGCCCCCTACTCTCATTTGCCCCAACTCAAAGGGTGGGCATTGACTCCCTCTCCGATTGGCTGGATCCCTGCAAGGCCTGCCCCAAGAGCCCTTCTCCGTTCGCACCTCTCTTGGGCCCCGCCCCCAGGTGGAGATCTTGGAGGGCCGCACCGAGTGCGTTCTCAGTAACCTGCGTGGCGCCACTCGCTACACCTTCGCGGTTCGTGCGCGAATGGCAGAGCCCAGCTTTAGCGGTTTCTGGAGTGCCTGGTCTGAGCCTGCGTCGCTGCTGACCGCTAGCGGTGAGACTCAGGTGGGGGTGAGAAGAACCTGGGGCAAAACGTTGGGCAAACCTTACATTCGGAACTCCTCCCCGCCTTCTAGACTTGGACCCCCTCATCCTGACGCTCTCCCTCATCCTGGTACTCATCCTGCTGCTGCTGGCCGTGCTGGCCCTGCTGTCCCATCGCCGGTGAGCATCCCATCCGGGCATGTGGCCCAGATCCTCCCACTAACGTCTTTCACTAGGGAAAGCTAGGCTCAGACAGAGGTAAACACTCGCCCAAAGTCACACAGTGATCAGACTCAGATTCGGTTAAAAGTCTCTGTTCCCGGCAACATGCACCTGGTTTTTCTTGTACCTCAGTAGTCTGCCCCGTCTTGGATTCCTTTGCTAGTTCCTTTTCTTAGAGTGATCAACTTTATCAAATCAATCAGTAGGGCTTAATGGAAAGATTTAAGCTCCTGAATCGCCCTTGACCCCAGTTGTCAAAATTTTCAGATTCTTTATAATCTGACTAGCCATTCTGAGCTATTTCTAATTCTAAGTACATATCATGGCTTTTCACACCCCCAAGCCTTTGGACGAGCTATTCTTTCTGCCTGGGATGCCCTTCCTGCCTTATCCACTAGGTAATTCATTAGTTGTCTTTCATGGTTGTTTTCGTCAGCTTTTTGTTGCTGTAACTAAAAGACCCTACAAGAACAATTAAGAGGAAAGGTTTATTTTGGGGCGCAGGAGATTTCAGAGGAAGGCCTGGGAGGACAGGCCAGCATCCTTCAATCCTGTAGAACCAGCACCATGTGGCTGTCACCACCATCTCAGCAGTAGCCAATCCTCCAGACCCTGGCTGCAGTACCCTCTGAGTGCCTGGGTCTCTGAGCAAGCTGAAAAACCCTCCTAGGCCCGCTGTGCAAGCAAGGTGCCCCACTGGTCTCTTCTCAAAGGAATTTTTGCTCCCTGGAGCCTGAGATGGGTGTGGTCTTGACAGTTCCTGATGCCCTAAAGTCATCTTTCTTTTTGCCTCTGGGCAAAGTCTTTAGAACTTCTTTAGTGGCCCTAATACCCTAACAACTGCAACTTCCATAGCCCCAGTTTTACTCCCATCTTTGAAGTCCAAGTTTTTCAAATTTTTCTGCTCCTGATTATTGCAGTAAACTTGGCTAAATACCACCACCTGAATAGTAGGCTGCCTAGACATTTCTTTCACCAGATTAAGAGGTCTGTTGCCTTTAAAATCAGCCTCACAGAAAGTCTCAGGACATGGACAAAATGCAGACAACTTCTTAGCCAAGAATAACACCAGTGGCTTGTGGTCCGATTTCCAATCGAGTCCTCCTCCTCTGAAACCTCATGAGCCCTGTTTTTACTGTCCACAGTCCTGTCGGTATTCTGATCTTTTGAGCTTGTACCAGAATGGCCCATTAAGCTCCACTTACAATAATCTAAAGCTTTTCTAGCTTGCATTACTAAAGTTCCTCTTACAAATTCCAAAAAGCTCCAAACACTTCTGAACCACGTGGTCAGGTTAGCCACAGGAACAACCTCACTTCTGGTACCAATATCTGTTTTGGTCAGCTTTTCTGTTGCTGCAACTAGAAGACCTGACAAGAACAATTAAAGGAAAGATTTATTTTGGGGCTCCTGGTTTCAGAGGTCTCTGGCCATAGAAGGCCAGCTCCATTCCTTGGGACTCAAAGTGAGGCCGGACATCATGGTGGAAAGTGTGGTAGAGGGAAGCAGCTCAAGGAATCACCAAACAGAGAGACTCCACTCACCAGATACAAAATAGATATCCCAATGGCACACCCCCCAACAACCTGCCTCCTCCAGCCACACCCTACCAGCCTAGTTACCAGTTAATCTGTCAGGGGATCAGCTCATTGATTGGATTAAGACTCTCCTGACCCAATCATTTTACTTCCTTACCTTTTTTGTATAATCTCACATATTGAGCTTTGGGGGCACACCTTTCATCCAAACCACAACAGTGGCCCTGTTCATTTATTTGTTAGAAGTACATATTGGTGGGGCCTGGAGCGGTGGCTTGGTGGTTACGGCGCTTGCCCAGCATGCGCAAGTACACGGGTTCAAACCCCAGCACAACGTACACAACTGTCAGAGCAACGAAAGCCATGTGAA
>PVKS010004892.1:0-89384 GCA_004027875.1 Aplodontia rufa | reverse complement strand
CAATTCTCAAATTCATTTGGAACAACAAGAAACCAAGAATTGCCAAAGCACTACTAAGCAAGAAAGATGAAACAGGCGGTTTTGCCATTCCAGATCTAAAACTATACTATAGAGCCATAGTAACAAAGACAGCATGGTACTGGTATCAAGACAGGGAAGAAGACCAATGGAATAGAATAGAAGACCCCGAAACAAATCCAGAGTGCTTTGATAAGAATACTATTTAATAGCCACTCCCACAAATAGTGCAATAACCCTAATGTTGGCATATTTACTTCTTATAGGTTATACACATGAGTGAAAGCAGTAATGTTTACACTTATAAGATCTTTGATAAAGCAATAGATACAGGGGCTAATATGTTTATAGGAGGTTAGAAAGTCCAAGGGATATACAATATATTCTGCATACCGTTTGTTGCCTTGGGTTCCTATCAGCTGAATTTCTAGAAAACTTTCCTACTTGGAAATCAACTGTTGCTCTAGGTAAAGTTAGTAACATTTGTCTATTTTGCTTAGTTACATTTTCATGCTCAGATAGTACCACCAAAGCTCTGTGCCAGATTGAAGAGGGAAGACAGAGTTGAGGTTATTAGAGGAATTTTTTCTTCCTCTTTAGACAGGTGTGGACCTACCTTGATTTGTCATTATTGCATTACTGTGATCTGGTGTTTAGACCAAGTAGCAGTGAAGGATGAAGTATCAGTGTTGATCTTTTAGGATGAGAATTACTTTGAAAACTGTGCTTTTCCTGCCACATCACTGCCATTTCAAATTAAACAGTCTCCAAATTAATCCGATGCTACAACTTCCCCAACTTTATTTTGAATCTTAAAAAAATGGCATTAAGTGTGCAAGCTACATATGGAGAAATTAAAGGAAAAGACTACATTCTACATTTGTTGAAAATAACAGAAAAGTGAACAGCCACAAAAAGAGACAAAAGAAATACAAAGAGCAATGAAAGCAGAGATTCAGAGTAAGAGACAACCAGGAGAAACACCACCCTCATACAAAACCAAGAGGTGGTTTCCCCCTACACCTGAGAGTTGAGCCACATGTTTAAAAGCCAGTTCCATGGTTTGGACATGGTTTGTTGCTGAAGATCCATGTGTTGGAAGTGTGGTCCTCAGTGTGAGGTGGTGAGGTTCTGGAACATTCTAGCATGGGGCCTAGAAGGAGATCCTTACATCCTTGGAGGTGCTTATCTGGGAAGGGAATTTGGGTCTTCTGGAGTGAACTTGAGCCCTGAGTCTCCCTCTCTCTCTCTCTTTCTCATTCTCTCTCTCAGACTTCCTGAGTGGAGATGTAATCTCCTGCTCTCCCACACTCTTGTACCCTTGTGTAAAGCAGCAGAGAGACCCTCTAAGCAAACTGAACCAATGTAGGGCCTTTGTACCTCCAAAACTCTGGGTCAAATTCTCTTTTCTTCATAAGTAGCCCATCTCAGGAATTTTATTGTTAACAATGAAGAAATGATTGACATACCAAGGATCAATATAATCTGATCAGGCCTAATGGCCTTGGTCCTCTACATGCCTAATGTGCACTATGCAGAGAGCATCCTTCAAAGCATGGAGCTAAAGAAGGCACCTGGAGTGAGCTTTGTGTCCAAATATAAAGGTTGCTGTTAGGGAAAATGAGACTGCTAAGGACAACGAAATCTGGACTCCTGCACATGACACTGACAATAGGCTAAGAATATAGACTGAGGCCAGGCAGGCAGCTTGCCTCCCAGTCACATTTTCATCCTTCTGAAAGCAACTCCTTTGCCCTGTCTGTGCATCCGCATCCTCTAAACGTAATCACAGTGGTACCTACCACACATGGTAAGGGCTGAATGAGATCATGCATAGCGATCATTACTGAGTTACAGGTACAGAGTTAGAACTCTCTGACTCAGTCTCCTCTCTGTCCTGAGCACTGAGATATCAAGGACATGGAGAGATTTCCTAATTCAACCATCTCCCATTGTAGAGATGAGAAACCAGACACCAAAGCAACAGGCAATTACAAGCAAAGCAGTGATTACACGAGAGATGGTTAACCCTACATCCCAAACAGGACACATAAGAGAAATATGCACAGTGGCAATAAGACATTCAGAAGATCAAATGAAGAACTGTGCCTGAAACTTACAGCACTTATTTTCACAAAAGCCAAAGCACATGAGTGTCTGCAGGAGTCAGCAGGCTATTGGAGTGAGGACCTGTTTCAAAGGTGAAGCAGAAGGTTATTGAAAGCTGCGTGGTAAATCCCTGGGCTCTTCTCAAAGCAGAAAGCTGAGGACACTTCCTATTTGATGCTCCAATTCTAGGCTTAAAAAAAATCCCCAAAACTTCGTCATTGCTCAAGGTGAGCTGAAGTAGGGCATATCATGTGCGACTCACAGGCAGCTCTATCGACTCTGGTGAGCTTTTTCCAAAGGCACGGAGATCTAGTTAATGTCAGCATCCCCCAGAATATTTAGTGGGGCTCCCACTGATTGTGAAAGCTTTTACAGGGTGGCAAGGAATAATTACCATTGCCGGCATAAGGCTGGCTCTTTTAATATCACAAGGGAAACAAATGGTCTCTCTTTTACATCCCAATTATCTTCCAGAATAGAGACACTGGGGACTGCAGGACAGAGCTCAGTACTCTCCACCAATATCCTTAAGATAGAAATATTACAAGACATAATTAAATTTGTCTGACTCTATTAGGTCAACTGTTGACCTCAGCACCTGTTTTAGAACTTGAAACTCAGAAATGCATACCTGAAATTTAGAATCCTTAGGACTTTGGGGAATTCCCCCTGAGTCTCCTGAAGTCAAGTTTGAAAATTGTGTTTTAAGGGAAATACTCCAATCTTTTTCTCAGATGGTAATAAGAGTCCCTGTTATGAAAATATTAAGAACTGCTGACCTTAACTGCCTCACAAAATTCTGAATCAGAGTTTCAACTCCAGCCTACAATTGCAATACAACTAGTCAGCAGTTTGCAAGGGTCTTAAACCCAGTTCAAAGTGACATAGGAGTTGAAGTGAGTATATAGTTTCTTGATGTTAAAAAAATCCAGTACTCTTTTGCACTGGATGTGGTTAAAATATTTTGTTAATATAAGAAAACCAAGTTCAATTTGTTTTGTTTTGTTCTTTTTCTCTATGTGTGTGTGTGTGTGTGTGTGTGTGTGTGTGTGTGTATAGTTTTTCTCAGTTTCAGGGAAGACCTTGCTTTCATGTTAACAAGAAATCCATGGTAATTCCAATCTTACAATTTCCTAGCTAAGCAAACCCAATGGAAATTGTGTATCCCCTACTCAGGAATTCCAATTCCAACAATGGACTGTGATGGAGCCAACCTGAGTTGATCCCTGACCCAATCATTTGTAGCTCAGTAGATCTCAACTAGTGGCGATTTTGGGGATTTGGCAATGCCTGGAGATAAAATTGTTACCACTTAGGTACCCTACTGGGATTTAGTGGGTTAGAGAATAGAGATACTGCTCAGCATTCTACAATGTATGGGTCTCTCCCTATAACAAGTAACTCTGGAGCTCCAAATTCAATAATGCTAAGGTTTGGAAAGCCTGCTATAGTCAATGTAACAGACGACTGGTCAGGCCTGTAATTGGTGCCTGGATCTGGAATGGGAAAAGAATATCTAAGCATCAAAAGCACAGAAGGAAATTTCTAAAGGAAAATAAAAATGTGTAGCCAGAGGAAGGATTCATTCCAGACAAGCAAAATCAAAATAAATGTCATCTAAAGACATCTTAAACAGAGTTGAACTCCTGACATTGAAGGTTTATGAATCAGGAGTCATAGTGAATATATTCTGGAATTAATATTTAATCCATAGTGCTAAGCTCTCTCCATATTATCATGTTATCTCATAAGATTCATTCAGGAGGAAAGAAAAAAAGCTACAATTACTTAAAAATTAAGAAGACCTAAAAGAATTTTGCCAAATGATTACTCAGATTTGTCTAAATTTCAAAGGCAGCGAATTCACACCTTACAGAAAGACACTATATGGATGTTGAATATATTTCAAGTATACACTTGTGCTGGTGCACACTTGTACATTTTAGGTCACCGAATAATTCCTTTCTCGTTTTACTTGCATGAGCTGAGTTTATGTGGAGGAAAACACAAGTCTTTGGGGAGATACATTTTTCTCTCTTTTTACATATTTTTATCACCAAATGTCAATTTCATTACCTGCCACAAGGTGTTTGTGATTTACTCTCCTTCTCAGCTTCTGTGAATTGTAAGATTGTTAATGATGAATAGCTCCAAGATGAACATACATCCCTGGATGTGTATGTGTGTGTGCATGGGTATGTTTTAGAGGCTAACATAAGGAGTTAATGACTTTGTTAACAAAGTGTAAAAACTGACTTTGGGTCCATCTCACCTGCTGTGGTTTGTTTGTGATTCACAAGAGATTTTAGACTATGTTAATTTTTTCAACTTTTTATTATATAAATTTCCAAACACAACCCGAACCCATCCTATTTACCAATTACCTAACATCAAGAGCCATCAGTATTTTTGTTTTCTTATTTCATCCAAATCTTTGATTTTTTCTGAAATATTTTGCTGCAAATACTAGATGTAGTATCATTTAACACCAAGATATTTAAGTTTATATCTCAAAATGACATTCTTATAGAACCTCAGTGCCATTATCACACAAAACTCAGTTGAAATGAATTCCTTAGTGTCATGAAATGTCAAATCTAGATTCAAATTTCCTTTTGCCCTTAGTTTCTTCATTAGTGTTTAAATGAAGTCCACATGTGGTAAGAAGTGATCAGGAGTGCTGCTTCTCTTAAGAGAGAACAGTACCTTCTCTTCACTCCCATTCTTCACGTCACTCATTTGGAGAAAATCCAGATAATGTGTGCTGCTCTGTACTCTGAATTTGCCAAATTGTCTTCTCAGGATGCCCTTAAACTTATTTGTCATTACTGTATTTTCTGTAGATTGTAGTGTAGAACTAAAACTGGGTTCAGGAAAAACTTGAATTTTCAAGAATTGATTGTGGTGTTCAAAGTGTATTCTATGAGGGGTCACACACCTCCCTTTAGTGATTCTAACTGATCTGTGACACGAGGTGGAGGCAGCCGAAGTCTTTCATGATAGAGTGTCTCATTAATCTTTAGCTTAATGGCTCACCATTATTTGAAGAACTTTTACCTCAATAAGCTCTTTTCTATGGGTCCTAAAATGGTGGTTTTTCTAATTCTGTCATGACTTTGCATTTATGAACGTAATTCTTCATAAAATAAATGTTCCCCATTCACTGGGGATATTTAATTTCTCTGAAATCAACTTCATAAGGGAAAACCGAGATCAATACTAACTTATTCCCCTTGAATTACCAATGTTTTAAGTAATGGTTGGTATCCTAGCAACCTCCAATAGTTTCTAATAATGTGTATTTTTTTTAACATCTCATTTTTGGTATTGGAGAATATGTTTTCTAATGAATTTATTGCTTTCTTTTGTATTTATATTTATTTTATATTTTAGGAAAATACAGTTGTAATTCTTTTTTGGTAACTGTTTAATATTGAAAATGTCAAATGTATAAAATTGAGAAAAGATAGTAAAGAGTGAATTTGTTTATCCATAATTTAATTTCAGAGATTACTAATTCATAGAAAATATTTTCCTATAGATCCATATACTGTGTTCTCCCAACTCTTATTTTTTAAAAGAAATTCCAGCTATGTATTTTTGTAATATTTTGTGTAGGTTAAAAAGAGATCATTTAAAAAATCATGTCTACATTCCACTATTACTACAATAATTAATTTCTCAAACCATAAGAGCAAGTTCGTATTCATGCATCTCTAGTTCTTTTAGAAATGTATACATGCAAAAAATAAAAATAAAATAAAATAAAATAAAATAAAATAAATGTATACATGCACACACCCACACACACACATTTAAATTGAGATCTAAATGGTTCCAATGCACTTCAATTAGTTGATATGTATCTTAATTATCTTTTCATCTTTAAGTTCATCTTTCATTTGTCTAACATTTCTTTTCCATTTTCATGTCCTTTTGTCCTTTTTAAAATTGCTGTTATTATTGCAGAAGCTAGCTTTAAAATCCTATAGATTTTCCTACCTCTGGGAGTTTACTGCTTTCATATCTACTGAAAACTTACCAAAAAAAATATGTAAAATCCCAATTTCATTCATTATTCTCTTTGATTCTCAAGTTATGCCATTTTTAGCTACTGGAAGACAGACTTGTGATAAGTGATTATTAATTAACTTCATTATGTCTCATAGTACAAAATGACATAAAATATTAAAATTAAGGAGAAAATAAGCAATAAATAGAATAAAAATATAAACTTTCCTAAATATTTAAAAAATGCCTTAAAAGTAAAATTGCCACAATGAAAGGCTTCATATATACTTTAAATGAATCACTTTTCAAAATTCATAATTATTTTTAATATTTCATGCCGATCTAGTTAAAGAATTCTGTTTCCACAATACAAATATTTTCAAAATTACTAAGGAAAATGCAATTTTATATTGAGTGTAGATTTAGAGCTTTAACAATGGGAATCCTGAAAGTTAAAAATAAAAGAACAACAAAGATAAAGTAGGTGAATTTGTGTAAAACGAAACCAGTGGTCATTTACATTGTATCAAAGCAGAGAAAATTCACACCAAAAATAATATCAAGAAAAAAAAAGAGTAATTTATAGTAACAAAGATGATATCTCAGAAAGAAGATATAACAATTATTAATATCCATGCACCAAATGACGCAGCCACAAATTTGATGATGAAATCACAGACAAGGTAAAAAGAAATAGATACAAAGACAAGTAATATTTTACTTTAACAAAACCATCAGTCTACAACAGTTTAAGGAAAGAGAGTATCCTTAAAACCATAGGAGACTTAGTGTGTTATTCAGATTTCTGTCACTGACAAAATGCCTGAGAAAATCAACTTAAAGGAGGAAAAATCTGTTTCAGTTCACTGCTTCAGAGGCTTCAGCCCATGGTCAGTTGGCTCTTTTATTTCCGTGCCTGCAGGGAGACGGAACACCATGTTTGATTGCACATTGTGAAGCATACCTGCTCACTTCATGATGGCCAGAAAGCCATAGGAGCAAGAAAAGAAAGGGTCCAAGTTGAATATGCCCTTCAAGGGCATGCCCCCAATGACCTGCTTCCTCTCACTAGGCCCCACCTCCCATGGTTTCCACCACCTCCCAGTAAACCATTAAGTTATGACTCCATTAATTGATTAATATATTGATGATTTCTCAGCTCTCAGGATCAATCATATCTCAAAAACCCCAACTCTAAACACTACTACATTAGGAACCAAACCTTCAACACATGAGCTCTTAAGGAACATATCAGATCCAAACCATAAAAGTCACGGCAGCAAAATGTTGTAAATTGGGTGGCAAAAGAAAATCTTTTTTTCCCTCACATTTCTGATGTTTGGGAAGTTTAAGATCAAGGTCTTGACAGATTCTGTTTCTCATGAGGGTTTACTTCCTGACTTGGGGGGTCCAATTTCTTTATGTATCCTTACATCATGGGCAGTGGGAGAAAGCGCTAATGAATTCCTCTTCTTACAAGGCCACTAATTCCATCATAGGAGTTCCAATTCATGTGCTCTGCTAAATCTAAATATATCCCAAAATACTACCATATTGGGGTTAGGGCTTCAACAGATGAATTTTGGGGTAATACAAGCATTCAGTCCACAAATAAGCTTAAGAAACATAATGAATGGAAACAACAAATTTAAATAAAAGTATAAACCTTGGTCATAGGGATCAACTCCTTGCAACTGCCTATATAGTATTTGCAAAAACTGATCGCAAATTATGCCAAAAAAACTTTAATGCATTCCTGCCTGAAAAAGTAATACAAAACACATTTCTGTGTGACAACACAATAATATTAGAAACTTAATAAGAATAAAATCAAATCAAATCACAAAAGGTCCTCTCACCTAGTACAAAAAATAATCAAAGCAAAGAGAAAACATCTCTATCAAAACAACTGAGGACTATACAAGAATTCTGGTTGCCTTACACCTTCATTAAAATTTGTTATGGGTAGTTTTAAAAAATTAGACTATCGAATGGATAAATAGCATGACATAGTTCTGTTTTTTAAGCTTTGTTTTGTTTTAACTGACATTCAATGTTCGTATACGTTTATGGGGTGCAATATGATGCTGTGATGTATTCATTGTGTCGTAAGCCAATCAGAGTAATTAGCATCTCCATTACCTCAAACATTCATCACTTCTTTGTGGTAAAAACATTCAAAATCCTCCCTTCTAGTTATTTTGAAATGCATAGTATAATATTGTTAACGCTCATCACTTCACTATTCAGTAGAACACTAGAACTTATTTTCAATCTTTATCCTTGTGTTTTAAACATAAACATACATCTTATAAAAAACATACGTTTTGAGCTAGGGCTGCGGCTCAGTGATAGAGTGCCTATCTACCATGCATGAGGTATTGTGTTAGATCCCCAGTAGTGCCAAAAAAGGTCACATTGCATTGTTACTTCATATGCATTTATGATTGTACAACACAGCTCCTCAACAAATATTTTTAAAAAGTCATATACTTTGTGTTCCTAATTTTAACAGATTTGAGTCTACTTTTTAACTAAATCATGTAATTCATTATGTTATATAAATAATATAAATTATGTTAACATTTTCTATTTGTTCCACATATTTTTATGTTTTTTTCTCTCTTTTATTGCATTCTGTGCTTTTACTGATTTTCCTTTATTTTACTCCCCCTTAGCTGGAAGGATATAGTCTTTCACAATGCGTTTAGTGTTTTTCCTGAAGACGTTCCATGAATTGACTTATTACAGTCCAACATTGATCACTATGTGTATCTTCTTTTTTGAACATATAAGGACTGAGAAATATTTTAATTATACATATCTCTTTCCTGATGTATGATATTTTTCAGGTATTTTAGTTCCATATGTATTTTAAACCCAACAGAATATTATTAATGATGTTGTACACAATCAATATTTATTTATATTTGCCCACATTTTGTACTGTTTCAAAGATTAGTAATATTTTCTTAACTTTCCTGATGGGATCATTTTTCTTCTGCCTGAAGAACACTTTTATGTATCTCCTTTATTCAAGACTTGACAACTTCCTCCATTTGTATATCTAAACATGTTCTAATTTTGCTTTCCTTTTTGGACAGTGTATTTTGTTGGATGTAGAATTCTTGGTTCAAAATGTTAAAATGCCATTGACTTCAGTTGCCTTTGACACCTCAGCATTCCTGTTAATGAGTCAGCTGTGACATCTTTTGTTGTTTTTTGGAAGATAATAATGTGTGTGTTTCTGGCTATTCAGGATTTTCTCTTTCTTCTTGCATTTTCAAGATTCCCCCCCCCCATGTATATAATTGTACATTTCTTTTTATTTGTCATGTTGGGATACTTAGGGACCTTCATCCTGTTTTGTAGCTTAAAGTTAATGTGTTTGGAAAATTTTCAGCCATTATCATCACAAATATTGTTCTCTTCTTTTAAACATTCATCACATGTAAATGATCTTTTATCTCTTTCCATTTTTATTTAGATCCTTTAATCTTGATATGCTTTATAATAGTTGCTTTATTTATTTTTACCTATTTTCTGGCACAATGATATTTCATTTTCTTTTAGTTTTCTTCTGCCTTTAACCCCTTCTTTGAGTCTTTTATTTCATATCACTAATTTTTTAGTTCTTAGATTTATAGTTTTATAGTTTATAGTTATCTGGCTCAAGCTTTCAAGTTTTTATATAAAAAGCATATTTATTTAAATATCTATATTTCAAGAATACTATGTCTCCCTTGACTTTTATGTCTATTGGTCTTGTCTGTGTCCCCAGTGGCATCAATATTACATGGTATATTATGCATCTCATTGCTTTATAACGTGCTAGGCATGCATTTGATACAATATTTGTTCAATAGTTCAAACTCCAGATAGATATTATTTTCCTCTAGAAGAACTTACATTTTGCCTATAAGAGTTAATCTCTAGGATGCCTTGGCACTGTGAGCTGGTCTCAGTCTAACTTCAGGAATTACCATGAATATATCTGGAATTGTACCCCTGATGAAGGCTGTGTAATTCTGTACACGTTAGGACCTCCCAAAAGTGTGTGGGTTTTCCAAACTCATCCATAAGTGGGACTCCTTGGGCTCCAAATCCTGTTCTACGAGCCCATCAAGGAGTATTTTTCAGACTCTCAGTGACACTTGTAGAATCAGAATAACAAATAAATAAAACTAACATAACAAAGTAACACAGCCCCCAAACCAGATTAACTGACAGACACGGTAGCTGAAGAGTGAAACCTTGTTAAACAGTTTCTTTTTTCTTTTTAAATCAGATATATTTGGGATGTTTAGGGTGTTTGATTCTCTTTCCAGACAGATAAGATGCTATAGAATATTAGGAGTTTTTCTGAGTGAAGTACTACAATTGCTGCTCACTCAGTCATAAACTAAGGGGCCTCCATGGCCACTCCTGAGTATCAATAACAAGTTATCCACCATGTACTACCCTTGCAGCAGTCAGAAATTAAAGGCCACAGAATACCACAGGCAACCATGAAAGAAGTGCCTACATATCAGGATCCAGAGAAGAGTTTTACCAAAATTTTTAAATTATTACTATGAACTATATGGAAGCAGTGGCAGGCGAATGCTGACCCTTGAGCTTTTAAATCACATATTTGAAATCATTTACCTTCAACGTTAGTTATAAATCAGGAATGTGCTCATTGGTCTGCTGCTTCTTCAGCCTGTCGGGTAATCATGTTCTTTCAAAAGGGCTTTCACTGAAGGAGCACTTCTGCACCACCTGGTACCATGAGGCAGTGGCTCAGGGTTCACAGTGTCCGAGAGGCTCTCTGCACTTAATATTTACAGCACAGACCCCAGGGGAGCAGGAGCATAAAGCATCGGCCAGGCAAGGTTCAAACAAGCAGTTCACGGTTGTTGCTCTTCAGGGCTGTCACTGGGCCACTTACATCACCGTCATTGTTTCTGATGCTCAGCACTTTGGTGACTTTCTTTTTACCTTTTTTTCCCCCTCTTCATCTTATGACCCTTGGTGGAAGTGACCAAGTCTAGATGAGGACATTTCCAAGTCCCTTATAAGCTACACACATACTGTGACCTCGGCTTTGATTGTTAAAGGCAACGACTTCCTCACAGAGATGGAAATTAGTCACTCAAATAAAGAGGGAAAGCAGCAATAGCAGCAACAGTTCCCAGTTGTTCTTGTCTGTTTTGAGAACGTGATTTTCCAATCTTTTGTCCTGTGCTTTCAAAGTTACCAATATTCCAGTAAATTCCTTTCAACTTAAATCAGGTAGATGGATTTTCTTTTCTTTTCCTTTTTTTTTAACAATTGTGACCCATAAGTAATATCATCTTCATCATCACCACCTTCTTTTTCTCCTCTTCCCCTCCCTCTCCTCCTCCTCCTCTTCTTCTCTTTCTTTGCTCGTTTTTTTAAAGAGAGAAGAACAGTGAGAATGAGAGAGAGAAAGAGAGAGAATCCATTTTTATTGAGTTTTTCACATGGCTTTTGTTGCTCTGACACTTAGTTGTGTATGTGTACGTACTGGGGTTTGAACCCATGTACTTGTGCATGCTGGGAAAGCACTGAAACCACCAAGCCACCACTCCAGCCCCTCCTTCTTCATTCTTAATAGATGAAATCCCCTGCACATTTAGGACATACCACACACTAGTGAACACTTCGTGGGTTTTATTTAAGACACGTCTTTCAGCAAAAATGAATGCTCCACAAGTCTCACGGTTGGTCACCATAATTATTCTCATTGTACTGTTGATAAGACTGAGGATTAAAGAAGTTAAGACATTTGGCCAAAGTTAACCCCAGCACAAAAGCTGGACTTTGGACTCTAGTGCTTTTAATCTCCACATTGTGCTATTTAGGTAAACATTGGTAGTATTATTAATGTCACTATTGCACTTCCTCACTCTTTAATAAATATTATTTATAAAGTTATGTGATATCTGGCTACAGTAATGTTTACATTTCCTTGTGAAATAATCTTGGGCAGTACTATGCGCCTTCCTTTGGAGACCTTAGAAAGTGACTGAGTTTCAGGTTGCTCAAGGTTCCAATTAGATTTTGAAGACTAGGATTAAATTCTGATCTTTCATGTCTCCTTGGTCAAGTTTTATTATACTAGTAGAACCCTAAAATTATTTTGCTCTAGTTTCAGGTCCACAATAATAATAGTAAACACTGTAAGACACTGAAAATCAGAGGCTGTGTGTATTTCTGTTTGTATCCTCCAAAGATCTGCAATCCTGAAAAGCATTCATTCAAAACTGGTTGTGTGATAAACTGAATCAAGTAATACTATGTTTCTTAACCTGAAAGCTAGAATACTGTCAGAAACTGCAGTGGACATTTTTCTCTTCCTTTACTTTGTTTTAATTATTGATAATTTTGAATTTTCCATTGCTTATAAAAACTTTTAGCTTATTTGGGTAGCATTTAGAAGTCTTTTATCCAAATCCACGTAATAATAGTCTCAGACCCTTACAATAGAAGTTGCTAGATGCCTCTCTCCACTGCCTCTCCCATCTTTCATGTACAACTTCCACCTACTTGGCTCTGTTCCAGCCATACTAGCTTTCTCAGTGTTCCTTGAACATGTTGAACAGGCTTGGACCTCAAGACCTTTGCACTTACTCTTTCTTTGCTTGGAACAACATTCCCCATAGTATCTACGTGGCGAGTTCACTCATGTCACTGATGGCTCCATTCAGATCTCAGAACTGCACCTGGATGGATCTCAGAGCCCTGTCTACTGGCATCCTACCACGGTCTCTTCTTGCCCCTCATTGCTCTGCTTTATTCCTCTTAATTACATTTATACCTGACTTAAATTGTGTACATATATGTATATATGTGAATGTTTAATTGTTAATTATTTTATTCTCCCACTAAAAGTACTAACACACATGCTTCAAAAACATGTCCTGTTCTGTTTTAGTCACCACTGAAGTTCTAGGGACCAAGTCAGTGCTGAACATATAGTGCTTGATGAATATCTGTTGAATGAAAGGAGTTTCTTGGTCTCATAAACCCACTGCTGGATTTCTAGATGGGTGGTTTACTCTTGTCCTTTTGAAAAATCCCTCTCTATGCTTGGAACAGAAGGGTTCAGCCCTGTTGATCACATTTAGGCTTTTTATCATTCCATACCCAGCACTCTCTTTATTCCTTAGCAGATCCTGTTTGCATTCAGGGATTCTTTCTTGTGTTTTTGACACTGGGCTGGGACTTTAGTCTTCCCCATAACTCATTTTTGAATGCTAGCAAGAAGAATGTCTTGTAGATTTAAAAGGGATTTTTAAGAATTATAAGTAGGAATTCATAGTAAAACTCCAAAATCCTATTACTCTGTTGATATATATTTTCCTTGTTTTATATATACATTTTAGAAATATGCATTATAATTCATTTGTATATTTTAGCACTTGTGTTGACATCAAATTTTGTTTCATAAAATATTTTCATAATAAATGTATGTGTGTGTGTGTGTGTGTGTGTGTGTGTGTTTAAAGAAAAGAGAGACAGGCTAGAATAGTGACTCAGCATTTGGAGCATGCTTGCCTGGCAAGCATGAGGAGCCGGGTTCAAAACCCCAGCACCCCATACACAACTAAATGTCGAAGAAACAAAGTCCGGATGAATAAATAAATAAAATTGATTCTCTCTCTCTCTCTCACTCTCCCTTAAAAAAAAACAAGTAAATACTGTAATACTGTTGAATTATTTAGCTTGGATATAAGAGTAAAACAGTTACATCTTTTCAGTTGTTGTACTAATTCCTATACCAGGTAGAAGGTACTAGAAGATCGGTGTCCATTCTGTCCTCTCTGGGGATGACTTCTCTCAGGCCTTACTCAAGGACTGAACGAATCTGAAAGCTGAATAAGAACTGATGCACAAGTAGCCTTACATAGGCTATAGATCTTACATAGATCTTACATAGATCTTACATAGTATATAAGATCTATAATCTTATATACTATTTGCTAAAAGTGAAAAAGCAAATTTGCAAACAAATTAATTTCACAATTTAATTTCATTCCATTCAATTTTGTCTGTAATCAAAATAGAACTGTATTTGCAAATTAATGAGATGAATGAACTTAAACTATAACACAGAATGTTAAATTTAAAAGTAGGCAAACTTGTTTGGGATATACCCTCAGCCATATACTAACTGTGTGACCTTGGGAGGGACTGCTGGCCTCTCTGAGCCTCAGTTCTCAGAAATGTTGATTTACAAAACAGATACACAGAATTGCTACTGAAGACTCAGATTATCTATTACCCCATGATGCATCTTAATGTGATCCAAAGCATCTTCTCAGTGATTTGACCTTTATGTTTATGCTCCTTCAGATGCAAGAGATATATACAATACCATGTGCTCTTAAGTCAGTCCTGTAAATAGCCCATTGCAGGTTGCCATTGTGACCTATCAATGATCTCCAGTCTATTAAAAGCTCTCTCACTTTAGGTTAAAAATAACATATGTAAAGAATCTCATGCCCTTCATTGTTGCTTGCAATTTCAAAATATATCAAAAACAAGATTGTATCATTAGTGAGGGTCCAACTTATTGAATGGCTTACCTTCCTGCCTGCCAGCCCTCTAGTCAATCAAAATTTTCTTTTATTAGAGTACTAAATTGTAATTTTTCTAAAAATGTTCCCTTTCATTTAAATTTTCACGATTTTTGATAATATTTCCTTTGTGTGTGTGTGTGTGTGTGTTTCTAATGTCTACAGATCTATAGTGAATTCTCCTTTTTTATTCCACCTCAGTGTGTGCATATGTGTGAGGGTATGTTTATGCATCTCTCAGTAGATCACACCTAAAAGCTTATTGATTTCTTTTCAAAGACACAACTTTTAGCCAGGAGTGGTGGCACATGTCATCCCAACAATTCAGGAGACTTAGGCAGGAGGATTGCAAGTTCAAGATCAGCCTCAGAGGGCTAGGGATGTGGCTCAGTGGTTAAGCACCCCTGGGTTCAATCCCCAATCCCAAAAATAAATAAGTGAATAAATAAAGCAAAACAAAACAAAGAACTAACTTTTGTTTTGGGAGGTCTTTTTCTTACATGAATTATTTTCTGTTGAATTTCTTCTCATATCTTTAGACTGTCCCTAATATCCTTTGGGTTGACTTGGTGATATTTTTCCTACATTCCCAAGATGGATACTTAGTTTATTAATTTCCAGCCTTCCTTCTTTGGTGCTGTACAAATTTGAATCTCAAGTGCCCCTATAAGTACATATTACCTGCAATCCATACAGTTTGTCATATATTGTTATTATCATTCTGCTTAAATCACTCTCTAATCTTTACTAAAACTCTGTATTTGGTTCATAGTTTATTTAGAATTACATTTCTTATATTCCACAGTTATGCATTTTTTCAAGTCATATCTTCAAGTCATCCCATATAATTGCATTGAATCCATCACAATGATTTTAATCCCTTTACATGTGTTATGTTTTGTTATATCACCTTCTACAAGGTGACCTTTTGTATGTATCCCCATGTGCTTAGAAAGAGTCTACCTTTTGTATATAGGATGTAGTGCTTACATATAGATGTAAATGTCTCATATAGAGAGATATATGAAGTCTCTCTGTGTATCGATATGTATGAAGAGAGAATCGGATATGTTGGTATTCAACTCTTCTACACTGATTCTTATTTTTGTGTGATTACTCTACCGAAGACTGTAAAGTACTCTACCTGGGTCATGTGTTTCAACATTTTCAACAATGCTATGAAATCTGAGAAACAGACTGAGTCTAAAATGTCAATTAATTGCCCATAGCCACATAACCAGTGATACAGGATGTGGTGGGATGAGAAGAATGATTGAGATGGGTATACTAGGATGACAAGTGGGTCAACCAAAACAAGCACTGGGTTATTCTAAGTTCATGCATTTATGGCATTAGTCAAACTATTACTTGAGATAATAGTTTGCCCATGAACATAAGAAGCGTTCATTTATTTTTCCCCGACCATCTGTCTTCAAAGTCCCAGAGCATTGATTTCTCCTTACCTAGGAGTGACTTTCCTTGGTAATATGGTAGCTTTGTCCCACAGATTTGAAGAACTAGTGAAGTTATCATTTTCACAGAACAGAATAAATTGTACTATTTATTGGGAGTAAATAACTCCATTCAGCTGGAAGTATAAGCTGAAACAACATCCCTATTTGTCTGAAAGAGGTGAATGGATAGGTGGACAGATAGATGATTTTTATTCTACAATTTTTTAATTGTCCTCTGAGATAAAAATATCTGAGGAACTAACTGGACTCTTCAGTATACTAGGTATTTCTTGATAGGGACTTTATTTGATTTACTTATTACTATATCTCTAGTACTTATAGTACAATGTAGGGTCATTGTAAATATTAGATAATAAATGAATGAATGCATATTGTTAATTTATTTGAAAATTTTAGCAAAGGACTTTTTCATTTACGTTTTAGAAAAGTATACACAGTAGATAAATCCTTGAACTACAACAAGCTGCAACTGCCAAAAGAATTTTAGTTGTTTTATTTCAAGATATTTTCAATTTGCATTTACAAGTCTCAATGAATTAGCCACTGTTATGGTAAGATAACAAAGCAATCTCACTCCAGATTGAAAATGTCCAATTGAAAATTTATCTACAGGATTTCCTCTGTAACTTGCAAACCATAAATCACTTAGCTTACCCACGTATTATGAACTTTAAGTAGACTCCAGAGAAAAACATCCTAATAGCCTTCTTTTATTGTTAGTACAACTGAAAGGAATTATGGTCAGTCCCTTACTGTAAAATATATGAGGCAATGTAGTAAAAAGTGAGGATTGTACAATAAATCATTTTCACCAGGTGTGGAGCTATTGAAGCATTACGCATAGATCACCTAAAAGCCTAGCAGATTGACTAATGACACAATCATGGTTATTTCTGTGGGGAACAACCAGTTCATCTTTTTGGTGAACATGTGCCATTATAGAAACCACAATCATTCTGGCTTATTTTTATTGCTGTTACTTCAATTTTTTTATATCACAAGAGTTTGAGTATTGCTTAGTAATATGAAAAGCCCAACCTTGAAATACACGTAAGTACAAGTCTTATGATGCTGCAATAATTTTTTCATTGTTTTTAATGTTATTTTTAAAGTGCCAATCAGTCAGACAACAACATATGAGAACATAGTAGGTGTTGAGTCAAATTTGATATTGAAAGGTTTGGGATTAAATTTAAATTTGGAAAAAACTTTAAGCACAAAAGGGTGAAATGGACTTGTAGAAACACATTTAACAACTTTGCAAATCTCTAGCAATTTTCATTCCTCGTTTCAGTGGAAGAAAGAAAAAAATCATTTAACTGAATAAAAACCTTCTAACAGGAGATAACTAGACGTGTGGGAACCTGCTTATTGGATTCTGTAGGCAAGTGACAGCAAGCTGTCACAAACTTTGTGAACTCTTCTGCTCCTTTCAGTGTCAATTCCAATGTGATTTAAAAGTTTTATAATAGAATCAAATGCCAGAGTTAGAATCATTAAAAAATGTTGGTACTTAGAAGGAGGAAATTGATCGTTTTTTCAAGACTTTTATTGATAGTATAATTGGCATACAATATACTACACAAACTTGAAAAGTACAATTTGATAAGTTTCAACCTATGTGTTCACCCATGAACCTGTCACTGTGACCCAGATATTGAACCTATCCATCACCTGCAAGTTCCCTCATGTCCCTGTAATTCCCTATTCCCTGCACTCTTCCTTGGGGCAATACCTTGTGTCTTCTGACACCATACACTGGTTTGCATTTCCAAAGTGCTTATGTGAGTAGAAAAGTACAGTATACATTCTTTGTCGGTTTTCTTTCATTAAGCATAATTATTTTCAAATTAATTCATGTTTTTACTGGTTAGAACTGATTGTACAGATATTCCACAATCTATTAGTTCACTCATTAGCAGAGACTTATGGATTTCTAATTTTGTGTTATTAAGAATAAAGTTTCTATCAAAATCATTGGCCAAGTCTTTATAGACATGTTTTCATTCCTGTTGACTAAATACTGAGGAGTAGAATGGCTAGATCATTTTAGTAGTATATTTATTTTTTTCTAAGAAACTGTCAATTTATCTTCCAATATGATTGTATCATTTTACAATCTTAGTAGCAATGTATGAGCTCCAGGTTCTTCACATTCTTGTTAACCTTTAGTATAGGCAACCTTTTAAATTAGCCCTTTTAAATGGTGTATTATAGTGATTTTGCATTTTGTTTTTATTTCCCTATTAACTACTGAAGTTGAACATCTTTTTACGTGTTTGTTGACTCAAATTTTCTGCCCATTTGTAAAAAAAAAATAGATTATTTGTTTTCCTACTGAGTTTTTCTAATAGCTTCTGGATTGTGTTTTTTTTAAATCAATGTATTATAACTATACAAATTAGTGGGCTTCCTTGTGATACATTGGCAGGTGCACATAACAAAATTTGGTCCATATCTCTCATTATCTCTCCTTTTCATGTCTTCCCCTCTCCTCTCATCCCCATTCCTTACTCTCCTGGTTTTCTTTCCCTACTTTTTCATCCTGTGTTCTCTAGTGTCCACATGTGACAGAAAGCATATAACCTTTATGGCTTATTGCACTTAACCCAATATTCTCCATTTCCACCCATTTTCCTGAAAATGATATGATTTTGTTATTTATGGCTGAGTAAAACTCCATTGTGTATGTGTATCACATTCTCCTTATTCATTCTTCAATTCACAATTACCTAGGATTGTGCTTTTCATATTATACATAATATATTTTTAATTCAGATCACTAAATCTTTCTCCCATGTTTTCTTTTGAAGTTCTATAATTTCAAATTTATATTTACTTATATGGGTCATGTTTAAATTTCTATGAATGGTACAAAGTAAAATTCAGTTGATGTTTGCATATGAGGAAGCAATACTTTAAGTATGACGTTTGTCAAAACACCCACATCGTTGCTCTGCTGCATTCCCTTCATTCTGCCACTGTCACAACTTAGCTATTCATTCATGTGTGGTTTTATTTCTAGAGTCTTTATTTTGCCTAATATCTATTTGTCTTACTTGATCTGTTGTCTCACTTAGACATTTGTCTAATGTTCTGCCCAAGTCGTACTTCCTTGGTTACTATAGCTCTAGCATAGCATGTGCCTTAAAATTAGGTTGGTGTTAATTCTCCAATGTCGTTCTTTTTCTATTTTTGTCTATTATATGTCTTTTTATTTCTATGAATTTGAAACAAGGTTTTCAATTTCTAGGGGAAAAAAATCTGCTGCTATTGGAATTGTGGTGAATTTATAATGCACTTTAGGGAGAATTAATACTTGAATGATATTGAAACTTCTGACCTATGAGCAAGAACATCTTTCCATTTTTTCAAATGTTTATTTTCTCCTATAAATATATTGTAATTTCCTATAGATCAGGACTTTTACACCATTGGTCAAATTCATGCCTAAGTATTTAACATGTAGGTTATCATATATAACAATCTTTACTTAATTTCAATATCTCTTCATTGATTACACATAGAAATGTAATTAATTTGTATGTCAATGTTTTATCTGCACTGGCACTAATCTCACTGATTAGCATTAGTAATTTTTTTTGTAAATGTTACCCAATGGAATCAGCTGACTTTCATTTCAAAAGATAATTACAATAGCTGTATTTCTTCTTTCCTGATCTGGTACCTGTTTTTTTTATTTCTTTCTTCCTTTTTTTTCTTTTTTCCACCTTATTGCACTGAATAGAATCTCAATGTCTAATACAAGTGGAAAGAGCAGAAATTCTTGTCGAATCAGGCTCTCACCCTGCATATAATATTAGCTATAAGTATTTTGTATATATCCTTCTATAGGTTAAGGAAGTCCTCTTCTGCTTCTAATTTGTTAAGAATTTCTTTCAGGAATGAATGTTTAATTCTGACACACAGCATTTTTTTCTGTTTATTGAGATGCTTGTCAATATTTTTCTTTTATAGATAATATAATAAATTATATTGATTTGGGGCTGGAGCGGTGGCTCAGCGGTTTCGGCGCTTGCCTAGCAAGCACGAGGACCCGGGTTCAAACCCCAGCACCACGTACACAACTGAGTGTTGGAGCAACTGAGGCCATGTGAAAAACTAAATAAAGTTGTTTCTCTCTTTCTCTGTCTCTCTCACTGTCCCTCTCTCTTTAAAAAAAAAAAAAAATTATATTGATTTTTGCACATAATACCCACCTTGTTTTCCTGAAATAAACTCCAATTGATTATGATATACGTTCATAATGTTGAATTCAATGTGTTGAAATTTTGTTATGATATTAGCACAGATATTTATGAGGGATATTTGCGTATAGAATTTTATGTTTATAAAATCTTTGGTTTGGGTAACTGTTTTCATAGAATGAGTTAGGGAATTTTTTTCCTCTTAAATTTTCTAGATGATTTTGTTCAGAATTGATGTTATTTCTCCTTTACATATTTGGTAGAACCCACCAGTGAATCCATCTTGGCTTAGAGTTTCCTTTGTATAATACGTTTTAACTGTAATTTCTTCAATTGAGATAAGGATGGTGTGATCGCTTTCATTATTAGTGTTAATTGGTAGTTTGTGTCTCTAGGAAATTTATAGGAAAATATGTCATCCATAATTTTTCTTATTGTCCTATCAACATCTGTAATCTGTAATTCACTTATATTGGTAATTTGTATATTCCTTTTATTCTTCATGATCAGTATGGCTAAAAAATTACTCAAGATTTGATTGATCTTAAAGAAACATTTGATTTTGTTTATGTTCCTCTTTTGACTTTCTACCTTCACTTTCATTTATTTCAGTCTTCCTTCTGATTCTTTTTTTTCTCCTGCTTATGATTTATTTAATTTTCCCCCTTTTTATAGTTCCTTTGGGTAGACACTGGGATCACTGATTTAGAAGCTTTTTTCATTTATCTGATACAGAGCCATGATATTTGTATATATAAGGTAGAAATTGTGCCAGATTTTTTTTTTGTTTTCTTTTTTTTTAATTTTTAATTTTTGAACAACCTTACAAGATTTTAACAAAATAATATAAAATGTGTATAAAATGTGAATATATTCTGGATATTGCAATTATCCCCAGGAGTGCCCCCCCATTACCCTCCCTTATCCCTCCCTTCCCCTTCCCATTATAACTCTAAAAAAGTATTAGATTGTAAAACATTACATCTTATCTGGATTTAACTCATGTTACTAGACCAACTTTCTCATTGTCTAGGGTCTAGACCCCACCTCCACAGATGAGTGGAGACAGTCGACCCTTAGATCTCTGGGTTAAGCTGATTTTACTCAACATGATCTCTTCCATAGCCATCCATTTACCTTCAAAGGCTGCAATATCATTGAGCTCACATATGAGAACCATGAGTTGTGAAACAAATCAAACTAAGATTTTTGTTCAAAGAAAAATGGAGAGAAAGAGTCAATGCTTAGGCCTTTGGCACAAAAATAGCACAGTGCTGAACAGAAATAGTTCAGTCCCTGGACTCTGAGACTCCACATATCCAGAATGCTCTAGCCTCCTCCCAGATGCCCAGGCAAAGTAGCAAAAAAAGGGCTTATCCTAGACCTGACACAAAAACACAATGGCAAATAATCAACCAGATCAATGCAAGTATGATCAATCCTTATTATCAAATGCAAGGTACAGAAAGGAACCATTGCACAATTAAAAAATGTGCAATTATTTTATGTCATTTCACTTCAATAGGATGTTAAAAGTACATATAGCATATAAAATGCAATAAAGTACAAAGATTTATGTTTTCAACAAGTAACTTTTAGATCTAATAACCAAAATGTAGATATTTTCCCTAATGAATTTCATTTATTTATTTATGTATTTATTTATTATTAGAGCTTATTGTTATGCATAGTATTTGGGTTTATCCTGCAAACTCAAACATGCATGAAAATTGATTTCAGTTCATGATCCCCCACTTTTCCCTCTCATCCTCCCTCCCCTCTCCCATTCTCCTTCCTCTAAGCTACTAGACTTACTTTCACTTGTCTATTAATTCATATCTAATTGGTAATTTATGTTATTCTATCCTTTTATCTCCTTTTCCTTTGTTTTACCCTAGCTTTCACAAAAGAGAGATAACATTTGAACTTTGAATTTGAGTTCAGCCAGTGTCACTCAGCATAACATTCTCCACAAATGTAGATTTTTGGAATAAGAAATATCTGAGTTGCAAATCATGTTTTGGTGTGTACCAGTCATGTGACCTGGGATGAGATATTTTATGTCTTTGTTCTTAAAAAGTACTTGAAAGATGGATATAAAATTTATGTTGAAAAAATTGTTGCCATGTGAAAAAGAGTCCTGAAAACTAAGGATAAGGAGGGAAAATTATCACTATCAGAGAAGAAAACACAGTAATATCAAGCTACCATATTTAGAGAAATATGGTACCAATATAGAAATTCAGATAACCATATGATAACAAAATAAGAGAAAATAAAAGAAACAGAAGGCTCCAGAAATCCATCCCTTAAATCAGGAAAATTTTATCTTTGTTACAAGAAGCATTTCACCACTCAGGGAATGTTTCAATCTGTGTATTGTAGAGACAAATGGTTAGCTCAGTAGCAATTGATGTTTAGAATAATGGAAGTGGAAAAGTGCGGTGCTATACAGGTATACCTGAGAACTGACCACACTCTTCTCCCCCAATGAAAATGGGGCTGCTGACATGGAGAACATGATGTTTCCATATATTTCTGTACCTGCAAATACTTATTTTAGCAAATGTTCATCCTCCTGGAGTCATGTTAACAACAACTCAGGAAACAAGGGCTATTGCATAGCCAGAGTTCACCTTTCCTGATGTAGCAGGTTTTTCTATTACAAGAAATAATTCACCCACAGCTGCTGGATGATATTCAAGTTGCTTAAAAACAGGAAAATCTCTCGTGCAAGGAATAGTGTTAAAAATAATGTTGGAGTAGGAAACCTTCCTATGTATAGCTCAAAAACCAATAAAGATAAAATAGTTGTCAAACTCAAAAACATCATTTCTACACACACACACACACACAACACTGTAGAAAAACTGAGGAAAAATGTTTATTTTTCTCAAATACTGTAAATAAACTATTCCTTAATATACAAAGTATCTTCAAATCAATAGAAAAGAAACATAAAATACCAGTAGAAAATAAGTAAATGACATGAATATAGTTTAAAGAAAAGAAATATAATTTGTCTCTTGATATTTGAGGTGTCCCACCTTATTCATGATAGAAGCAATACAAATTAAACTTAAAAGCCTTTATCATCACATATCCCATTAACACAGATCAGAATTTTAAAAACTCACTGTGCTGTGAGGGTGAGGATCAACAAGCACTTTCTTCTTTTGTTAGATGTTAAATTAGTTTAATTGTAACACAATTTCACCATCTTTTCTAATTCAATAAGCACACATTTCACCACAAATTCCATTTTAGCAGTTACTCCAAAAGACTTACTCTGGAACACACATTTAACAATTCTGTCAAAGCATCCGAGTTATGTTGAACATTTTTCATGTATTTTTGACCATTTGTATTTCTTCTTTTGAGAAGTGAAGTGTCTATTTAGTTCTTCTGCCCACTTATTGTTTGGATTGTTAGGTTTTTTCGGTGTTGATTTTTTTAAATGATTTGTATATCCTGGATATTAATGCCCTATCTGAGGGTAGCAATAAAGTTAAGGCAGCAAAGATTTTTTTCTCATTCTGTGGGCTTTGTCTTCATGCTCTTGATTATTTCCTTTGTTGTGAGGAAGCTTTTCATTTTGATGCCATCTCATTTATTGATTTTTTTATTTTACTTCATGTGCTTTGGAAGTCTTGTTAACAAAGTCAGTTCCTGAAACAATGTGTTGGAGAGTTAACCCTACATTTTCTTCTAGTAGGTGGAGGGCTATGTCTTTTATCCACTTTGAGTTGAATCTTGTGCGGGGTGAGTGATAGGGGTTAAATTTCATTCTTCTACATGTGGATTTCCAGTTTTCCCAGCACCATTGGCAAAAGCTGCTATGTTTTCTTCAGCTTATGTCTTTGGTACCTTTGCTTAGAATGAGACAGCTATATTTTTGTGGATTTGTCTCTGTGTCTTCTATTCCATTGGTTTTCAGATCTGTTTTGGTGCCAGCACCATGGGAAAAGGGTGAATTATACATTGTTGGTGGGACTGCAAATTGGTACAGTCACTCTGAAAAGCAATACAGTGAGTCCTCAAGAAACTAGGAATGGATCCACCATTTGACACAGCTATTCCACTCCTTGGTATATATCCAAAGTATGTAAAATTAGCATACCTCAGTGATGCAGCCACATCAGTGTTTACACCAGCAAAATTCACAATAACTAAGCTACCAAGACAATCAAGGTTCCCTTCAATTGATGAACAGATAAAGAAAATGTGGTTTATATATACACAATGGAATATTACTCAGCCATAAGGAGGAATGAGTTTATGGAATTTGCTGGCAAATGGATGGAACTGAAGACTATCATGATGTGAAATAAGTTAGTCTCAAAAAGCCAAAGGTCCCATGCTCTCTGATATGCAGAAGGTAATCCAAAATAAGAAAAAGGTCAGAGGAACAGATAAAGTGGAAGGAAATGGACAGAGGAGAGGTGAGATGGGGAAGTTCATGGAATGAATCACAGGTTCTTGTGATCACATAGGAACATACCATATTGAATCAGGTGTACATCAACAAGACACTGGCTTAAAAAATATTAGCAAATAACAAAAGATCAGTAGAATAGAGGGAAAAGAATGGGGAGGAGACAATGGTGGAGAAGGGAAAAATAATGGGGACTGAATTAGAACATGTTATACTCCATGCTTTTATTATTAGGTCATTGTATAATCTATTGTCATGTATATCTACAAAGAACCAATAAAATGAAAGAAAACAACATCCTAGTGATAGCAAAAGATTAGAAACAACAGAAATATCTATTAGGAAGAATGGAAAGTAAAAAATCCACATTTATACAAACTAAAACAAAGCAATAACTTAACTGGACAATTTTCATGAATTGACATATGATCTCCAGGATACATGAGAAAGCTAAGTGAAGAACAATGCTTATACTGTGCTAATATTCATGTTAAACCTGAAAGAGCATTCCTTTATATGCTCAAATACACATGGACAGCCACACCAATAGCATTGATAGTGTTTATGTAGCTATTGGGCACCAGGGACCGGAACTGGGAGGGAGAATTAATTGCTACTTGATTCCTGTTTACAACTTTCGAATTATGTACCCTGTTGTTGCATGTGTAGATAATACTTTCCTCTTTTTTGTGGAATAGAGTTTCATTGTATGAGTAATTATTATTTTTTAATTTATTCCCATGTTGATGGAAATTTGGTTTTGATTGACTTTTTAGCTACTGTGAACAGGACTGCTGTTATGGTGTGGATACTAGGTGTCTCCCAAAAGCTCATCTGTGGAACAATGCAAGAAGGCTTAGAGGAAAAGTGATTGGGTTATGAGAGCCTAAACCCAGTCTGTGAATGAATCTTCTGATAGAGATTAGCTGAGTGGTAACTAAAGGCAGGGAGGGTGTGGCTGGTGGAGGTGGGTTGTTAAGGGCATGTTTTGGGGTATACATTTTGTATCTGGCAAGCAGACTCTCTGCTTCCTGGAGCCATGCATTGAACAGCTTCCTCCTGCCACTCTCTTCTGGTATAATGTTCTGCCTCACCTGGAGCCCTAGGGAAGGAAGCCAGCCATCTGTAGACTAAGACCTCTGAAACCGTGCACCCTCAAAATAAGCTTTTCCTCCCAAAATTGTTTTTGTCCTATCTTTTATTCACAACAGTGAAAAAGCTGACTAAAACAACAGCTATGAGAATTCATGTTTTGCATGAACACATAATTTCTTTTTGTTTAAGCTTCTTTCTGAAAGTGAAATTGTTGTACAATATGGCAAATGTAGCTTAACTCTTAAAATCTGCTGTTTTCCAAGGTCATTGGGCAATCTTTCAATCTTAGCAGAAATGTACAACAATTTTAGTTCCTCTACATTTCCTCCTGCAGTTGATATAGTCAAGTCTTTTTAAGTTTGCCATTCTGATAGCTAGGGAGTAATATCTCATTGGTAGTTTTAAATTGCAAGCCCTAACAGGACAATGGTGTCACGATTGTATAAGCACACAATCATTGTATGAGATTTCCAGTCTCTCCATATCCTAGCCAACACTTGCCATTATCCATTTTATTCAATGATGTCTATCCTAGTGATTATGAATTGCTGTCTCATTGTAGTTTTGAGTTTGTGTTATCCCACCAATTATCATGGTTTTGATATAATGTGCCTCCCACTGAAAATAAAGCTCCTGTATTAGTGTAAGATTATTCAGATGTGAAATGACCCATTACAAAAAAGTTATAACCTAATCAGCCCATCCTATTCTGAATGAACTGACAAGTGAAAACTGCAGGTAAGTGGAGTGTGGTTAGGGGAGGTGGATCCCTGGAACAGATCTTCATTCCTGTGACCCCTTCCCCATTTCCTCTCTCTGCTTTTTTTCCATGAATGGAGCAGCATCCCTCTGCCATGCCCTTCCTCCTTGATTTGCTTCCTTAGGGCCAGAGCAATGGATCAACTGAGCATAAACTGAACCTCTGGGACTACTGAACCTCTGAGATCATGAGATCATGAGCCAAATGAGCTTTTCTTTCTCTAAGTTGTTCTTTTTAGGTCTTTTGATCACAGTAACACAAAGCTGACTAACACATCAGCTAATGATATTGAGCATCTATTCAAGCACTTATTGGCTAGTTGCATGACTTCTTTGCAGTAATATCTATTCAAATTCTTCACCTAGTTTCATTGACTTTTAGGTCTTCTTATTAATTTATAAAATGACTGGATGTTAGAGCCTTATCAGACATATTATTAGAAAATAATGATTCTCTGCATTTCCTTTTTTTCTTTTTCTCTTGTTTTAGTATGTACTTTTAGGTCTTTATTCAATTTGGAGTTAATTCCTAAATCTGGAGTGAAGTTGTTGGGGGCATTCAATTTCATGCTTTTTCATGTTATCATCCAGTTGTTCCAGCATCGTTTGATCAAAAAAACTGTTCTTGCACCATTTAGTTAATTTGGCATACTTGTCTGAAATCAATTGACTATAAATGTGTGGATTATTTCTGGATTCTTATTTCTATTCCATTGATCTATGTGTGACCTTAAACTAGTACACCCATAATCTTGGTTCTGTAAACTTGCTTTTATTTTTCAAGATTATTTAAGTATTCTACATCTCTTGAACTTCCATATAAATGTTAAGATCAGCTTGTTAATTTCTGCAAAACCTCAGCTTTAATTTTAATAGAAATTTAATCAAGTTTGTGGATTAATTTTGAGATTGTTAACTCCTAACAATAGTGTTTACCAATACATGAACATTGCATATCTTCTCACTTCAATTTTCTTTAATTTTTTCAATGATATTTGTAGTTTTGATTGTACAATTCCTACATGTCTTTATCTAATTTATTCCCAAGTCATTTATTTTTACTGATTGATTTTAAACAGAATTTTTTCACAGTTGTATTTTTGAGCATTTGTTGAAAATGTGTATCTAATTTATTATTCTATATTTTGACCTTCTATACTCTGTTAGCTGGACTTGTTTATTAGCTCCAACAATTTTGTTTGTGAGTGTGGTTCTTAAAATTGTGTATAGACAATATTGTATACAGATGGAGATAATTTTACTTCTTCCTTTCAAATATGAAAACCTGCTTTTCTTCTTCTTGTCTAATTACCCTGGTTAGAACCTCTAGTACAAAGCTAAGTATAAGAGGCAAGAGTAAGCATCCTTATCTTATTCCTGATTCCTCATTCTATTTTGCATGATGTTATCTATGTGTTTTTATACATTTTTATTAGGTTGAGGAAGTTAACTTCTGTTCCTAATTCACTTGAGTATTTTTTGTCATAAAGTAGAATTGAATTTTTTCAAGCACTTATTCTGCAATAAATGAGATGCTCATGTAGATTTTGTCTGTGTTAACAATAAGGTATACCACCTTGACTGATTTTTATATGTTATACCAACCTTGCATTTCTAGGATAAATCTCAATTGGTTGTGGTATATAAGCAATTTTTCTGTTGATGAATTCTGTTTTCTTCATTTTGTTGGGTGGACTTGAGTCTACACAAATAAAGAATAGTGGTTTGTAATTTTCTTATGATGTGCTTGTCTGCTTTTCATATCACAATGGTGGTGTTCTCATAGAATGAGGGAAGAATTGTACCCATTCGTCTATTTCTTAGCAGAGTATGTGAAGGACTGGTTTAATTCTTCTTTCAATTGTTGGTAGAATTTACCAGTAAAATCTTCTCGTCCTGGGCCTTCCTTTGTGGAAAAAGTTTTGATTACTTATTCAATCTCTTTCTGTACATCTATTGAGATTTTCCATTTCTTCTTGAGTTGTTTCAGTAGTTTATGTCTTTCTAAGACTTCTTCCATTTTCTCTCAGTTATTTAATTTATTGAAGTATAATCATTTATATTATCCCTTGTAATCTTTTTTATTTTACCTTCATTTTTGAAAGATACTTTTGCTAGCTGTAGACTTCAAGGCCAAGTGATTTATTTTTAGTACTTTAAAAATGTCCTTTCACTCATGTGATTGAATTGTGTCTGATCAGAAGACTGCTGGTATTCTAAATGTTGCTTCCCTATATAGAAGAATTTCTGTATTACTGATTTTGAATAATTTCATTATGTTTTGTCATTTTTTCATATTTTTTAAGATTGAATTTTTTGGTTTGTTTTTTTTTTAACCTGTGGATTTATAGCTTCATCAAAGTTGGAAAGATTTTGGCTATTGTGTTCTGATAGAAGTTATCTGTACCACACCCTTTCTGTCTTATGGAAACTCCAGTGGCATATACATTAATCGGTTTGAAATGGTCTCAGGCTCCCTGATGCCCTTTTTATTCTATTTTATTTTATTTTTTCTGTTCCTATTCTTACTATGTTTCATTTTATATAGATGTAATTGATAGTTCATCAGATTCCCTAATGCATTCAGAAATGTTTAATCTGGTATTATGGATTAATATATTTTTCTTTTAGATTTTGTTTTTGTTTCTAGACATTCCATTTGATTGGGTGTTTAAAAAATACCTTCCATGTCTCTACATAATATTTTGAAAGCATAACAAGTGTTGTGAAGTCCTTATCTGCCAATTCTGAAATCATGTGACTGTCCCATGTGAGCACCAGACCACACTTCAGTCCTATTGGTGGTACTTTCTCTCCTAGGCAGCTTCCTTCTACTCCTGTGTGGACCAGAGCTCCATGGACCCTCGGTGGCTCTCCCTCTTCACTCTGTCCTTGTGAACTCTTACTAGCTTCCATGTCCTTAGACTCAGATTTGTTCCTCAGCAAAATTGGCTACTGCTTGCTTCTTCCCTCACATATTAAGGCCTGGAAACTCTCAAGACAGTAAGCTGGAGCAGTCATAGAACTTACCTTAGAAATTTCCTGATTCTAAAGGATCACTTGTTTTCTTTGCCTAATGTTATACTTCTTAAAAAATGTTATCTCATGTATGTTTATGGTATGGTTTGAATGTTTCTGGTGGGAGAATATATGTGATCCCTACTATACTGAAATGACTAGAATGACAAGTTTATATATGAAAAAGATTCTTTCCAAGTATTACTTCAAGCATTCCATTGGGCTTAGCATTACCACAAATCAGAAACATGACACAAACTAATATATTTCTATTTCTATTATTTTCTTGCCTTTCATACACTCATGCATTTATTCATTATTCAATAAATACGTGAGTGTGTATTAGTGTGAGGTATTTACTACTCACTATGAGTATAGTGGAAGCAAAAGTAAGCATATTCTCTGTGCCTTAGAAGGAAAAAAATGTCCCCAAATGGTAAAGGGATGTGATCCCATGAGCCTATTTTCAACAAAATGAGTCCAAATGTGATGACTTTGTTATACACCATCTCAACTATGTTGAACTATCAATTTCTTGTATGTCTTTAGTTAGGGTGTGCTACAGGGACAGTTCCTGGAAGATCTGGTGGAAGAGAGAGAAGCAGAGTCATTATATAGCTCTCACGCATATTTGCTTGTCTTTTTTGGTGAAGCAGGAGCTGGACCTGAACCTTCTTCACATTATTCTGGGTCGTTTTTCATCTCTGACATCTGAGCAAGATTGTACATATGTTGTTTTATGCTAAAAGATCTCCCTTCCACAGGACACTCTTGTCACTGAGGTAGGGACAAGAAGAGCTGGTAGAACTTAAGTCTAGCTGCTGGGTTCCAGCTATTTCTTATTTCACCCCACTTTACAACCATCTTCCCTGTTCTCAGGACATAGAGCTAAATACTTATAGAGAGCTTCTCAGCTCCTTAAGGCCAATGCCCTGCTTAAACTTCCTTTATCGATGCCTATATCATTATAACTTGCAATGCTGTCCTAGCTGTCTGATTTTGGGTATGAGAAACTGCTTCTTCTCCAAAACTTTGGACCTTATCATAATTTCAGGATAACAGGAAAAATCCATCCCATGATCCTATTAAATTTTGGACTCAAGACAATCAAGTCATGGTAGGCTTTTTAGGATGGTGCATGCTATAAGATTTGCATTTCAAAAATATAGCTCTGCCTCCTATACAAAAAATACATAAAGAAGATATAAGGCAGGAGGTCCAGTTAAGATGCTGTCTGAGCAATTCAGAGGGAAAATGATAAAGGCATTAAAAATGAAGATGCTGTGATAAAGCTGTTAGGAGGTAGAGGTGATGGAATTGGTTGTATTTGATGTATTTTAGTGCATAAAACATTTGCATCTCAAAAGAGAAAATAAGAGGTGGATAACAAAAGCAGGAGAAAATTGCTTATTAGAGATATTCCAAACACCAAAACTCTTAAGTAGAAAAATTTATTAAGGGACAAAGATATTTTGCCAATATCTCTTAATAGTGTGATATCACCCTCTTTCTAAAATTGATTGTACAGTTTCTTGCACACTGTGTTCTATGCAGCAGCACCTCCTGCATCCATGGGATTTTTATTAGAAATGCAGACTGCCAGGGCTCAGGTGTAACTTCCTGAATCAGAATCTCCATTTTAGCAAGCTCTCATGCACTCTGCAGTTGGAAAAACTCTGCAAAGAATCTGGCAGGTTCAAAAAACTCTAAATCACATTTTATTCCCCCAATCCTGTAAACTAAAATTTTGCAGACCCAAGAGGAAATGACTGGCTATAGAAATATTTAGAATTTCCCTTCTTCCCTCTCAGAGCATCATGGAAAAGCTTCACATTCTTCTTCACACTTATTATCTTCAAAGTACTATTTTAGCCTCTTCCGCTTGGCTGGAGCAGGTGGGACTTCTGACATCTTATCACCACTTGTAATTTTCGAACATCACAACAGCCATGGCTGTCAGTGGGATTTTCCAAAGCATTTGGCAGAGAGCAGACTTAGCACAACTCCAGCAATGCTAATAATAAAAGGTCTCCCTTTGGGATGCCTCAGAAGCAGATGTAAAACATTATCTAGTTATAACTGGATTAAAGAAGTTTCTTCTGATGAAGGCATTTTGCCCCTTTTGTAATGTTCTCTTACTAATAATGAGCAGAGGACAGATGAGGCTATTTATATCTCCAGATGTGTTTAATGAGACCAGGGTGAGCAGTGGGCTCCAGAGCAAAAGCATTGTATTCTTGGCCAGCCACATGTGCATAGATAGCAAGTGTCCATCTCAGCCACATTCAGAGGAGGTCCACTTGCTTCAGCTCGCAGGAGGGCTGTGCCTAGCACAGTGCCCCATCAGGAATTATTAATTGACTGATATCCAAATAAGTGAGAAGCTATGGTCTTCCTGTTTAATTTTCAACCCTCTCCAACTCATTAGATTATTTACAAAGTCACACCACTGGTGTAAATAAAGTGGCCTGAGATGTGTTTGGAGAAGTAGCAGGTCATGCAAAGCTCACAGTTACCTGATATAGGAGGCCAAGCATTTGTGAAATTTCCAGTGAGACCAATCATTTGCTTTTCTTCTCTAAGCACTGTTTTGTGCCTAGAATTATAAGATTGAGCCAGTTCCTCTTGGCTCTGTGATTTGGGAAGGAAAGTAAGAGAGAGACTTGGGTTAAGTAATCCTAGAAGGTGCTTCCTATAGTAAGTGCTCTTTCACTGAGAGAGGGAATAACTAGGAAGTATGATTTAAGGGAAGATTGTCTTTGGAGGAATTTAGATTTTGGTATTTTTACAGGAATTATCCCGAAGTCATCAAGCAGTGGTATACTGGATATACAAAGAGGTGTTTGTTGATCTCTGGATTATGACCCTTAAAAACACATCACACATCTATTTTCCTCTTCAAGAGCTCATCCAACGCATTAGAGCCTTGTGTGCCAGGCACTGTTCTAGACCCTAAAGTTATAACAACCCAGGGGAAAAAAGGTCACTACCTGAAGTCACCATAAAAGAGGGGAGAAAGGTAATGAACTACATAAATGAGAACAGGATATATCCACATGTTCATCTGTGAGCAACTGAGGCAAAACAAGCGGTGTTTATTGAGAATGACTGGAGGGCATTGTTCTGGTTTGGGCATCAAGAATGACTTTCACAGGAGGGTGGACATTTGAGCAGAATCTGAATGATAAGAAGGAGCTATCGTGCTCTCTGGGCCTTTATTTCTCTCCGCTCACCTCACTCCAAATTCCTATGTGCAAGACTCTGGCCTCCCTAGAATCAGGTATCCATTTCAAACCCAGCGGTGATACAGTCACATCACATGACTCATAGGGGCACCTGTCTTTGTGGCTAGCAGACAACTCACCTGTTTCAAAGACAGCTGTGTCCGACCCACATCCAGGCAGATGGTGGTGTGGAAGAGAGAAAAGAGAGAAAGATTCCAAGGGAAAGAAGCAGATGTGTGAGAGAGATTTCTCCCTTCTTAGAAGGAAGGAGGGGTAATTCAGGTCTCTACAAAGCAACCTCAAGTGCCTGGTTTAAAGCTCAGCTTGATGCATTTAGTATCCAAATTACGTCATGTAATTTAAACAGCCCGGTCGCAATAAAATGCCTCCCTTACTGCTTCTGACTTGCCTCCCTAATGTACAAAGCAACATAATGTAACTGATGCTCTTTCACTGATGCATTTGTTCAATATGTTTTCTCTTATTATGTGGACACTTCAATGTATGCTTTTCTGTATGTGCTTCCAGGCAGTGAGAATTACTAAATGCTGCTAAACAACTCAATCATGCTGTCGCTCACCTCTTCTGCTTTCTGTTTAACACCATGCCCTGCAAATTATGATGATTTATTAACTTTCATTCATAAATAGGTCTGTATTTCCTTATAATTTTTCTGATAAGTGTGTAGTACCTCTTTTCTATTTACTCTTTAACTTCAGTGGAATCTTTGAGTTCACCCAAGAAGAAGTGACAAAAATTTTTCAAAGCTAATCGGAATGGGAATGATGTATACAAAATTTCTAGTACTTTCTTCACGAGAACCTGAAAAAGTGAATCAACTAGTTAGCAATTTAAGAGGATGCCTGTATTTGGTTTTGCTCTTCATATTCACTCATTTAATAAATATTCAAGTGTACAATAGCAGTTTGTACGTAAGAAAAAGATATACCAAGCCATGCTGAGTGCTAAGGATGTGCTAGAGAAATTCTTACAGTGGTATATGGTGTTTCCAGACCCCTTGATTTTGAAATTTCTGGTAGTGATAAAAGAACCAACACAAATATGAGAAAGATCATGGCTTAGAGCACTGTAGCATATTGACACACCGAGTGTACTGGTAATGTGTGCAGGCCAGCTGAACACTGCCACAGAGTGCCAGTTGTTAATGCATTAAGTAACATTCCCTGTGAATCTGAGGCTGGCATCAGGTAGTCCAGCCTACCCAGTATGTCGGTTCTGTGTTTTCAAACATAATACAACTTAAAGTTACCTCCAAGGGGCAAGGCTGATGGCCATCTCCTACTGAAAATTGCTGAGCTTCATAAGTATTTTTTCCCCTAGAAATCAGCTACTTATTGTTCTATCAAAGAAAATTCCCATGTTTTCAATTTTTTAAAAAAATATTTTTTGAAAATTCTTCTTGATTGTTTCCCTGCCTTTAAGACAGTGGAAACATGGGGTTTCAGTTTTATTGCCATTCTCAGATTTTGTCTGAAACCAGAAGTCACTGGTGAAAGGAAGATTCGGAGACTCTGTTCACTATTATAACAAGTCTTGACAAGCCTCTATTGGCTTTAATCGTATCCTCACGCCTGGGTACCACATCAAGAGCGTCTTATGTAGCCTGAGCAATAGAGTGTTTTTTAAAGCCAGCTGGTAGGTTACACTGTTCCAGTTTGCAAATTGAGAATCACTGTTTTATAATGTCTTTTAATAGAAAATACAGAAATGTTGCTTCAATTTCTTTATTTGAAAAAATGAAGGCTTCTAAATATTTTTTCAATTGTCTTTTAAGGTGTCAGGCCCTTTTAGTAAGGAAAAGAAATCAGGAATAAATTGACCTGAAGCTTCACTTTATAAGCTGCTGTGATCCTCAGTGTGAGAGTAGGATGGGGAAGCAGTTAGAGAGGAAATGAGGATCAGCTCGGTTCTAAACAATCCTGCTCCCGCATCTCCCCTTAGATTCAGTCAGAGCCAAACTTAAGGCAACCATTTCCTGCCATGCACAGCGGTTGATGACATTTGTGTAGCTCACACAGGCAAATGGACTGCCTGCTAAAGGGATAGGCTGAGAGGTAATGGTCGGGGGCCTAGCTGCCACTCCAAGGTCATTGCAGGGCTGAGGGGTGATGATTTTAGTACATTTGAGGCCAATTTATAGCACTCTAGTTAGCGATCAGCTCTGCCTTAAGATACAAACATAGAACCAAGGACTCCTAAGAGCACTGTCAAAACCAGTAGGTTGTCCCCAGGCCCTCTTTGGACCCTGAGAATATGTTGCCCAGAAAATGACTAATGGGTGTTGATGGAATAAACACACTTCAGTAACTCAGTGAAAGGTGCTTTCCAGGTTTTTAAGATACAGCAATAAACAAAACAAGTCTGGCCTTTGCTCTCAGGAATTCTTAGTCCATAGAGGAGATATGACAACAAATAATGAAGAAATATTTCAATAAATGTGAAGGTAGCTGTGCGAGATAACTGTCTGAGGCCTACTTCAGCCAAAGAGGTTAGAGATAGACAGTCCATAAAGGAGATTTTTATGCCACAGTGGAAAGACTGAGAAGAACCAGGCAGCTCAATGTGCAGGAGCAGGTGCTACTGGGAGAACACAAACTTTAGAATCAGCAACAGCATTTACAAAGACCCTGTGATGGAGAAGAGCTTGCTGAGCTCAAGAAGGCCAAAGTTTGCCAGTATGACTCGTGATTGATGTGCAAGTGGAAGAGTAGCCCAACAAAACAGGAATATAACCAATGGCTAGATCACACTGGGCCCTCACAGTCGCAGGGCTGGTGTGTGATTCTTTTAACAGCATGGAAGGTGACTGGAAGATGGAGACCTCACGTGTGAAAATTTAAAGGCAATGTCTATGGCTGCCACATGGAAACTCTACTGAATGGTCACAAGTGTAAAAAGAGTCCTTTTAGGTGGCTATTGTAGGAGTCTGGGGGAGAACCAAGGCTTGGTCCAGGGTTCTGTCAAAAAGGGAGGGAATGGATGAATTTGAAATTTCTTTCAATGAATCTGAGAGACTTACTCATGGGGAAAGGAAAGATAAAGGCAAATGAACCCATTCAATCCCACGCTCTAATTTGAAGAGATTATCCTCCTGTCCCATTATCATCCAATCTAATTACCAAGCTACTGAGAACCATGGACAGAGAATTGAATAGTGAGGATTTTAATTTCCTGATCTGTTTAGAAAGTGGGGATTCAATTTACTCTGATTATTGTGAAGAAAAAAATGGAACCAGCCCTAGGAATCCTTCATGAAAATATCAAACATAATGGAAATGGAAGGTGCCAGCTACCACATCATCCTGGCATGGGAAGTCACTGACGCAAATTTTCAAAAGTTGTCAAAGGTAAACGGGCAGCTAATATTATGCTGAACTTCAATATCTAGACTATTTACTTCTTAGTCAGAATTGATGGCTTGGGCCAGACTCATTGATTTATTAGCTTTGTAACCTGGAAGAGCCAGTAACAACAGGTCATGTGCCACATGGCAGACATTACGCTAGGCAAGCAATCCTTACCTCATTTGCTCCTCACCAAAGTCAGGTGTGTTTGTCTTGTCCCCATGTCATAGTTCAGGGAGCTACTTCTGAATAAGATTGGATTGTCTGAGCTGGCTTCATAGCTGGGAAGGGTTTTGGGCAACCAAAACTCACACTACGTTCTCAAGACTATTTTGTTTTCATGCTTCAATTTCCACATTTTGATACAAGTATGGTCCTGACAAAATTCCAAGTAAGTTGTGAAGGTCCAATTAAATAGCATATGTAAAGGATAATTTCACATTGTAGTACATTTCATTGAATACATGAGATTTGACACAGATTGTGAGTGCCATGTTTTTATTTTAAAAATTGGTCATGGATTAGATGCTTAGGAGTCTGAGTGTCCATTATTCTATCAATGCATGAAGATTTACTTTTTCTTATCAATGATCCCTGTCATAGGTCTTGTCTGAAGTGATTAGCTTGAGATGACATGTTTAAATCTTCATCCACATCCTTGAATTTAGAACTATCACTGATGAGAGAGTAAGCTTTTCGGGATGTTTTGAGATGATGCAATTCGAGAATACAGTGTGTCAATAACCAGTAATTATAAGTTCAAAATGTCTTCATAGATAAAAATCCAACTTAAGGCCATATCCTCTAGAAATTTGGGCAGATTTCTCTGTCTCAGGTTTAACTGTGCTCAAAACAGAAAACAATTTAGAAAGATAAGGAAATTGCCCATTAAACACATCATGAAATAACTCCATGCTCATATTGAAAATATAGGAGTGAGTGTAGACCAATTTAAGTAACAGCACATAATTGGTGCAAAGAATAACTGATCCCCTTCCTTTCAGACTTAGACATGCAGGTAACATCTCTGAGCTTTTCAAACATGATCTTGATTGGAAAGATCTGTAGACTCACACAAATACTGTAATTTCTGTTTAGTCTAATCAAGGACACATTAACTCAGCAGCACGTGTAGACACAACTTCATATCTCACCTCTTCCTGGATTTGCCACCCAAGAAAGGCTCAGATGTTGGTGATACTTATTGCAAGGTAAGGTGGTTTTGGATTTGAGAACCTGATTTGTGGTAATATCACCATTCATGTAGAACTTAATTACCTGTATACTTCCATTTGAGGGAATATGTGATACCTTCTAGACGTTTCAGGGGAAGGATATAGTTAGTGTCAAATTTCCCTGAACAAGTCCTCTGCCTACATATTTTATTTACTCTAAAAAACCGAACCATAGTCACTTATGAGCTTTTCAAATACTTTGGAAAGGTTTCTAACAATTATTGAGTAACTGAAATTTTTTTTCCCATCAAATATCAAAAAGTGAAGGGAATACCACCATTCCCATACAAAACTCTGGAAATGGAATCATGTATTCTGGGTTGGAGTCATGCAGACTTTGGGATTCAACACAATGAAATTCAAAGTAGCACAGTGATGTCAGACATCAGTATCCTTTGCCAAGATCTTGCCCAGTTGCACTTACTGCACCTGCCAATTAACTCTAGAAACTATTAAAAGGTTAGTATTTAACAATAGCCTCTCCACTGTGTGCAGAATAAAGTGATAAAGAGCAGAGTCTTTGTCCTCAGGGTTCTTAAGGTCTAGCTGAAGAGAGAAGACATATAAGTGCAAATGAAATTTAAAGTACCATGCAGTTCATAAACAGGGCTTCAAAAATTGTATTGCATTTCAGCTGGTCAATCTAAATCGCTCCCATTTATTCAGCAGCTTTTAAATTACTTTGGTTAAACAAAGGCTAAATTAAATTAGACAGAAGAGCAAAGTTTTCACTCAGGTACTCAGAACTGGACTTTCACAATCCTTTCTGAGCTGTCATTAAGGATGGAAAGGATTTGAAAAAGGTGATGAGATAGTTCTATCAGGTGAGGAAAGAGTAGGAGAAATATTGGGTTTTGAGGGGAGGCAAAAGTAAAGGAACTTAGGAAGAGGGAAAAGTATGGTTTAGGGACTGTCCAAGTGATCTTCTCTAAGTTTTACTACAACTTAGTAAGCTATACTATATAGACACACACATGCACACATGTTCACACACACATGCACACACACACATACACACACACATATTGTATATTGTTTGTATCCTTCTGGAGAAACCTAATTAGTATACCACCTTATAGAATTTAGCTGAGATTAAAGAAATAAAGCACTTAGTATGGTGTCAGGTACATGGCTAGAGCTCTGTAAATATTAGCAGCTGGTATATCAGGCAGACAACCATGATCCATCATCAGAAAAGGAGTGAAATTATTTCTACTTTTTCTTGCTATGTACATCATTACAAGTTGGTACAAAAAAAATCTCAGCAGTAGTAAGGGTCAGCAACTTTGAACAGGAAGTAACTAATTCACCAGTATGCACTGGCATCTTTGTTGAAGGCCAGGTGGAAAAGTGAGCTAAAAAGAATAGAGATTTGGTTCTTTGCATTTCCTGAAACAGCATGGTTTTGGCAGGCGCCTTGGAGACTCGAGGGGCTAGCGGTGTGGTTAGCCACCAAGAGTGACAATGGGGGTAGCAACAGCACATGGTAGTAGTGCCCAGAAGACTCGGAGATGCAGAGATGCCACATTGCCTAGAAAGCAGCCACAATAAGAGGGAAAAACATGGTTTCTTTCTTTTGTTTTTGTGATAACTGACAGACTTGTGCATAATCACTTTTGGGCTTGTGGGGTCCTTGGAGAGGACATTAATCCTCCACCGACTAGAGGGATTGCAGAATAATAGAAGAAAGGTCCAATGCACTGTTTGGCTTGATTTCTGCTTTACGCAACTGAAGCCCTGGTCCCCCTGTCTTCTCCATGCGATTGCCATAGACAGCTGCACTGTAAGTAGCTCAATGATCATCCAGTGCCATACACTGGCTCCTGGGCCTATAAACAAATGTTCTGAGAAGAGATAGTCTATGAAGAGATAGCAGGTCCTAGGGTAAAGCTTACCAAATGCTTTCATGTGGATAGGATTGGAGCAACATTATAAAAGAATGAAAAACAAAAATGATCACAATGGTTACAGAGGTCAACATCTACCTCTCTCCACTGTGAAGATCCAGTAAATAGTAAATACTCAGAATGAGTGAGCTCAATTGTGGAAAAAAATCAATGTGGTGAGGGTATGTGAAAACCTTAACTGTAATTGTTCTCAATTTTAAGCATAAATTCTACTTCAAAAGGAGCAATAAAGTAACTTGAGCCAGCCCTTTGCTATTTTTTCCACACAGTAGCTGTAATTCTGGAGACCAACCTGATTCCTGGCCATGTAGAATTAGAGGAAAAATTATTTCATCTCATAATTCCACATAATTGTTTTGACTTCTTTTTATGATGAATCAACCATTTTAAAAACTGAATTATTTATAATAACTCTTGTGTTTATTGTTATGATTAAATTCATCCATTCATTCATCAAATATTTGTAAATCTTTTTGATGATCCCGTTGTTATAGGCATATAAGATTCAGAGACAAACAAGATAGGTGAGTACCTGCTCCCAGGGTGATTATATTTTATGATGTGAGATGAACCATACAGAAAGAAGCCAATAATAAAATTACTTCATAAAGTAATAATTGTAAATAACAAAGGTGATGCACTAAACAGAGCATATGTGTGGTGGAAGGAGCACATGCATTTGTATCATACAAGCTGAATGGATCGGGAAAGGCTTTCTGAAAGAGTGGGTTTTGAGGTCTAAATAATGAGAAGCCAGCCATGTGAAAAGCTGTGGGAAGAACATTATAGGCAGAATTAAGTGTAAGCGAAAAGCTCTGGGTCAGAAATAAACTTGGAGTGAATAAGTTTTTGAAACAGAAGACCAATGAGCTGGAACATAATGAAAAAGCAAGAGAATCATAAGAAAAGAGATGGGAGAGAGTGGAAAGGGCCAGCACCCAGAGTGCTTCCTGAACTTCAGAAATGAGATTACATTTTCTCTTGAGCACACTGGGTAACTGTTGGAGAGCATTCAGGAATGATATGGCTTATTTGGATTCTACAGTAGATTATTTTGGCTCTAGTGTAGAAAATAGATGGACCAATACCTCTCTGACTTTATAACTGTGTGGTTAGATAATAACTTTCAATTCATTGCCAGATGCAAATGTGAAAATTTATTCACTCGACAAATAATTATTGATCACTTCATGCTGTGCAGAGAAAATATGGTAGCAGAAGTGTTGATTCTGATCTGGAGAACATTACAGTCTTCAAGAGAGTAAAGAAATAATCAGTTACAGTTTTGATTTTACCTTTAGGTAAAGGTGCAGATTACCTAATTTGACTAAAGGATTTCTTTGTTTCCTTTCTTTCTTTCTTTCTTTTTTTGTTTGTTTAAGAGAGAGACAGTGAGAGAGAGAAAGAGGGAGAAAATCAATTTTATTTAGTTTTTCATATGTACTTCATTGCCCCAACACTTCACTGTGCACATGGTGCTGGGGTTTGAACTTACGTTCTTGCCCATGCCAGGCAAGTGCCATAAACCCCTGACTAGACTATTTCACTACCTAACATGATCTAAAGGAGTGGAGCCCACGGCTCCCTAAACAAACAATACTCATTTTACCAAAGGACCTGCTAATTAGCAGAAGCTTTTATATAGTCAACCCCTGTTCAGTTGAAATAGATTTAAAACTCAATGAAACAGCTTACAACTACAAGTGTACTGGGGATTGCTTGCTTCCTGTAACTGGAAACTCCAGGCTGAGTCAACCTTGGTCTTCCTTGATCTTCCTTGCTTCAGGAGTTAGACAGTGAAATTCAGTGCAGGCAAGAAGCTTGGAAAATGAAGTTGACTATGTAGCAGTGGGGAAAACTGGAAGAGACTGCAGTCTGAATCCCCAAGATTCATAAATAAATTTTAAATCCATTAGTGATCCCTGAACTTCCCATAAAACCAGGAGGCTCCAAAGTGCTCAGTAAAGTAGCAGATGGGAAACAAAGAGCTGAGAGTTTCAGCTGGGCCCACTGCAAGGATGACAGTTTGGATTTCAAATCCTATCTCAAATTCATCCAAGGACTTCAGGGAAAAATACGTTTATAATGAGAAAAGTGTTGTGTAAAGCTAGCAAGAAATGGAAACTGCAAGAACCAAATAAAAGTTAAAGAACCATGAAGTATAATATTTGGAATGACACATATGCTTGGTAGACAGGTCAGCAGATTGGCAGATGAAAGGATCAGGAAATAAAAATTTAAATAATTCATCACCAACTGACCTGCATTATAAGCAGTATTAAAGATAGTTCCATAGGCTGGAATGAAACCAAGAAATACCAGATGGAAACTTGTACCTACAAGAAATTAAAAAGAACACTGAAAAGAGTAAATATATGATTTTTATACTCAATTTCTTTAAAAGACTGTTCAAAGAAAAGCTACATGTATGTACAGTTTCTTATTATATGCTTGTGCAATATATGGAGTAGCAACAATAATAACCCAATGGGCTAGAGAGTGATTGAAACCATACTGTTGCCATATTTTTCTGTTTTACTAAAGGTGCTATAAATTAATTACAAAACACTGTGATAAGTTAAATATTGGAATCATAGAGAAGCCATGAATATAATGCCAATGAGTTTAATTAAAAAGCAAAGAGATGGGGTGGAGCGGTGACTCAACTGTCACTGCACTTGCCTGGCATGCGCAGAGACGGCTTCGATCCCCAACACCATGTACACAGCGCAGTGTAAGAGCAATGAAAGCCACATGAAAAACTAAATAAAATTGGTTCTCTCTTTCTCTCTCACTGTCCCAAGAATCATTAAAGTGTAAAAAGCTTTTTATTAAACCTAATGAAGGAGAACAACATAGGAAAATTTTTTAAAATTACAAAATAGTGGTTAAATTTTAATGGGCTAAATTAAAAGGCAAAGCACTTAATAAAAGACCTACTTTATGCTGTATATGAGAAATCTACTAAAAGATAACGTGGCTAGGACAAAACTAAAATGATAGAAAAGATGTATCAAATAAACAGTGCGCTGAGAAAGCTGGAGGGCTTATATTAGCATCAGAAAAAAATGGACTTGAAAAAGCATTATCAGAGATAAAGAGGAAAATTTCATGATGGTAAACAGACGATTCATCACAACAAACCAACCATCAAGGCTGCAAAAAATTAAATCAAAATGTGTCAAGGATCTGGATATTAAACCAGCAACTCTATAATTGCTTGAAAAAGAAGAAGAATCAACATTACATGACATAGAGGTCTGCACAGCCTTCCTTAACAGGACTCCCATAGCGCAAGCAGGAAAGTCAAAAATAAATGCATGGGATGCAATTAAACTAAAAAGCTTATGCACAACTGAAGATTTAGTCAAGAATCTCAAGGGAGAATCTACAGGATGGGAGAAAATTTTTGCCTGCTACACCTTGGATAGAGGGCTAATATCCAGAATATACAAAGAACTCAAAAAACTAAATACCAAAATCACAAATAACCCAATTAATAAATGGGATATGGAACTAAAAAGAAGCTTCTTAATGAAGGAAGTCTAAAAAGCCCATAAACATATGAGAAAATGCTCTACATCACTAGCAATAAGATAAATGCAAATCAAAACTTCACTGAGATTCTACCTCACTCTGGTCACAATTGCAAAAATGAAGAATACAAACAATGACAGATGCTGGAGGGGCTGTGGGAAAAGAGGAACACTGTTACATTGCTGGTGGGACTGCAAACTGGTACAGCTATTCTGGAAAGCAGTATGGAGACTCCTCAAAAAATTAGGGATGGAACCCCCTTTTGTCCCAGCTATCCCTCTCCTGGGTATCTTCCCAAAAGAGCTAGTATGGGCATATTATAGTGATGTGTCTTCTTCAATGTTTATAGCAGCTCAATTTACTGTAGCTAAATTATGGAACCAACCCAGATGCCCACACTTGATGAGTGGATTCAAAAACTTTGGTACATTTATACAATGGAATACTACTCAGCTATTAGAGAAAAAGATATGATGGCATTTGCAGCCAAATGGATGGAGATAGAAAAAATTTTCCTAAGTGAAGTATCCCAAACTCAGAGACTCAAGGTCTTAATGTTTTCTCTCATTTGTGGAAGCTAGAATACAAGCGGAAACAGTATGATGAATGGCTAACCTAACAATTACCTTAATGTGTATGAGTTTTTAAACGATCATGGGGAACCCTGCCTAGGTTCCTCGGGGACGTAGGGAGGGGGCAGGGAGGGGGGAAGGGAATAGGAGGGATATCAAGGAGACCAGAGGGAGGTAGTATGGGGGAATCTAATCAGAGGGGAACTTCCGACTTCCAGGAGAAGTCCAATTAATTTGGGGCTTAATTAGGGGGAAACATGGAACCATGGGGAACCAAGGGGGGTAAACCATGGACTGGCACCAGCCTTGGCTTATTCTGTCATTATACTTTTGGTCTTGATTGTTTGACAATGAATCTTTCCTAATTGTAAGACCATGTTTAACGAATAAAAATAAATAAAGAGAAAAAATAAAAACTTTAAAAAAGAACTATATGAAGGAAAAATTCAGAAGACTAAAGGGAGAAAGAGATAACTCTGCAATCTCAGTTGGATATTTTAACACTCTGAGCTAATTCACAGTAATGGACTTCACCCAGTAGCTATAGAATGCCCATTGTTTCCAAATGCACAAAGAATGCTCACCAAGACAATCCACATGCTAGGCTAAAATTAAGTTTTAATAGATTTCAACTTTAAGTGTTAAGAAGGGTTTAAAATCAATGATCAGTGTTTCCAACTTATAAAGGTAGGAAATGAACAAATTGAACTTGAAGTAAATAATGGCAAGGGAAACTTAAATATAAGAAAATAAGTGGAAAACAGACAGCCAATATAGAAAAGTAACAGAGAACAAGCCAACCTTCTACGCTCTACTTTTTAACTACCCTTTAAAATGGGGTGAAAGTAAAAGTAGCATGAGATTTCCAGTGACTCCCTGCAGTTTTATTGTCTCAGATCCACTTTGGGAGTAAGTTAGACTTTTTTCAAAGCAGAGCTTAGTCGCCCTTGACACAGATTCTAGTTCTACAGCTCCCCATTTCCACCTCATGGTTGCTCCAGGGATCTGCCTTTTACAGCGGCCTCTTGAGGTTTGCTTTCCCCATACCACATTGAGTTACAACTTTCTTCACTTCCCTGAGATCCCAAGACCTGCATAATGCAGTGAGCATCTCTGTGTTATAATCTGAGTCCACAGCATTCCTACCAACACCTCAACCTGAATTTCCTGGGTGCAGCTCTCCTACCAAGGGGCTGTCTTGATAGGAATAAACTGGACACCTGTTAAGCAAGAGCCAGAGAGGCATGCACCAGTATAGACATATTTCTTGCAGAAGGGACACCTGTTCATGGGTCAGACAGCATTTAGAGACAAACTTAAAGTAAACACATCTTGAAGCTTTTTGGAGCATCCGAGTGTTTTCAATTTGTTCTTCAAAGCCCCTTTGAGGAAGACTTATTGAACAATTCAGGGATGCCTGTACTCTCTTATCACCAAGGCAGCATTCATTGCAGTCCCTAGGGTCTAGAGGAGACATCTATTTCTGACTTATAACTTACATTAAAAGTATTACCCTGTGTTGTTCTGGTTTTAAACAGTGAAAGTCTCCTATTAGGATCTTCTTTTTCTGATTTTCACACACACAAAAAAATCACTCTGGGAAAAGGAAGCTCAAATTCTCCAATTTCAAAATAACCATGGGTCAAAAGATATTGCACTTTTCCATCCATTGCAGTGGGTTCTCAAAGCAGAGCTCTGTGAATATTTTCCATAGAGTAAGATTGTAAATACTCTAGGCACAAATGGTGACATAGGGGGTCTCTGCCTCAACTCCTGAACCCTGCTGTTGTAACACAACAGCAATCATGAACAATAAGTAAATGAATGAGCAGACTGTTTCAATTAAACCTCATTTATGGAGATTAAAATTTAAGCTTCACGTAATTTTCGTGTGACACTCTTTCCCCTGACCATTTAAAATGTAAAAACCATTCTTAGCAGAGGGAACCCACAAAGCTGGCTGCAGCCCAGATTCATGTCACAGGCTACAATTTGCCAACCTCTGACTGAGAAGTTTGCCTGAAAATTTTTTGCTTCTTTTTTAGTATGCACTAGCATATATTTATATATTATGCATGTATGTATATATCCTATGTATGTGTTATACAAACATGCACACAAAGTCGACTGTGATCAGATATTCAGCTAATCTTATTAACAAAGTTGAGGAAAGGTGGTAATACATACGTAGAAATACCTATAGATTCCATTAGTCTTCCTAGAATTTTTTGCCCTACTTTTAGATTTAGATCCTCATTAAAAGTCACTTCTAAAGTGGAGTTTCAGTGGAAGAGAGTTCATTGAACATATTTCACAAAACATAAATAAGTACTTGTATGTGCTCTGTTGGTTCCTTAAATTGGAATTTATCAATTTCAATTTACCTTAACACAATAGAATTGAATAAAAATAATGTGATAGGAAAGGTACAATCAAAAGATATAAATTTTAGCATAAAGTTCAAAATTGATATAGGAAATTACTGAATGTTCAATATGTTCAAAATTTTCAACATTGATGATAGTTTCTTGAGTAATCTTAAGTATTTTGTATTAGGTTAACGTGTATAATAGATGTTTTAAATACTTTTTACATTTTTTTTAAAACGGAGGGACAGTAAGAGGGAGAGAAAGAGAGAATCAACTTTATTTAGTTTTTCATGTGGCCTTTGTTGCCCTGAGACTCCGCTGTGTACGTGGTGCAGGGGCTTGAACTCAGGTCCTCGTGCTTGCCAGGCAAGCGCTGCAACCGCTGAGCCAGCACTCCAGCCCTTCTTTTTACATTTAATAAAATTGAAGAACCAAGATGAAAAGTGTTGACCTAAGACCATCAATAACTTTGATCTCTAGGGGAAAAAAAACCACAATTTTACAATAAAATTAAAGGACAACAGTACAAAAGAACATTGTAGTATATTAATGTATAAATTAATGTACAGAATGTCAATATATAAGAAATTAAATGTAGAGATTGGATTGATTTCCAAAGGCAAAGTTTGCAAATTAAAAGAAACATATCTTCTTTCCATCAATCAAGCAAAATGTTTATGAGTGTCAAAATTTTGGTGAATAAGAACATACTAGATCTGTATATTTATGGTCAGTTGATGTTGAAGAAGTTTGTCAAGGCCATTCAATGGTATATGAACAGTCTCTTTAACAAATTTTGCTTTGACAACTAGATTCTCACATGCGAAAGAATGACATTGGACTGACCTCATTCCATATACCAGTATTTACTTAAGGTGGATCAAAGACATAAATATATGTGCAAAACTTATAGAACTTTTAGAAGAGAACAGGGATAAAGCTTCATGACTTTGATTTTGAAAATGGATATTTAAATATAAACAACAGAAGCACAAGCAACAAAATACAGATAAACTGTCCTTCATCAAAATTTAAAATATTCATGCAATAAGAATGTGGGGGGGGGAGAAGAATGTGGGAAAACAACACATAAAAATGGAAGAAAATATTTGCAAATCACATATCTGGTAAAGATCAAATATCCAGAATATATAAAGAATTTTTACAACTGAACAGCAAATAGAGAAGTAACCCATCTTTAAAGAAATGAAAGTAATTGAAATGATATATCTCCAAAGAAGATATTCAAGTAATCAATATGCATGTGAAATGACAGTATCATTAGTTATTAATTAAAAGCAAACAAGACCACAATAAGATACTGCTTCATATTCACTACACTTTCATTTTTTAAAAAATAATAACAACTCTCTGATTGGAGCAGTTGCTCAGTGGTTACAGCTTTTGCCTTACATAAGCGAGGATGTGGGTTCAAACCCCAGCAGCACATACACAGCCGAGTGTCCAAGCAATGAAAGTCACATGAAAAACTAAATAAAAATTGATTATTTCTCTCCCTCTCTCTCTCTTTTTCTCTCTCTTTCACTGTCCCTCTCTCTTTAAAAAAAATAATCATAACAAGTCTCAGGCTGAAGGAGTTGCTCAACAGTTCTGGTGCTGGTCTGGCATGTGCAAGGATGTGAGTTCAAACCCCAGCACCACGTACACAACAAAGCAACAAAGTGAACAAAGTGTTGGAGCAATGAAAGCCATATGAAAAACTAAAAAAAAATGTGATTCTTTCTCTCTCTCTCACTGTCCCTTTCTCCTGAAAAAAATAACAAATTTTAGTAACTTATTTAATAATAACCCCAAAGAAAATAACAAGTTTGAAGCATCTTACAATGCTCATGAGAATGTAAAATGGTGTAGCTGTTGTGAAAACCAGTTCCATAGGTGTCAAAATGCTAGATGTAGAATTATTGTGATACCATCAGTTTCATTACCAGATGTATATCCAAACTCTGAAATCTGGTGTTCAAAGCAGAGTGTGTGCACAACCATTCATGATAATACTATTCACAATAGCCAAAAAGTGGAAGCAGAGGAATATATGGAATATGTACATTTGCACAATGGAATTTTATTTAGCCATATAAAATTAATGAAGTACTGAAAAGATACCAGACACCAAAAGGTTGTATGTTGTCCCATTCCATTTATATGAAATACCCAAAATAGGTAAATCTACAGGGGCAGGGAGCCAACTAGTGGCTGGCAGGAGTTAGGGGAGGGGGCAAATGAACAGTAGTGACTGTTATGCATGTTGCTTGCCTTTGTGGTGATGAGACTTTTTTGAAACTACGTATAGCAGATGGTTGTGGAACACTGTGAGTGGACTAAATTTCAAACTTTAAAATCATTAATTTTATGTTACATAAAATTTACCTCAATTAAAAAATGGTGATGTACTGTGTACAGATTTCAACCCATATGCCTACATGGTTAGAGGACACATTAAAAGTTTGTTTTTTACACCTTTAATTTCCTATAAAACAAGAAAATAAACTATGCTGCCCATTTTTATTTATTAAATAATCCTATGAATATGTAAATAAAGTAAAATTTCTTGAAATCTCTGAAGAATATGAAATATGAAATCAAAGGCATCTTATAGGGTGACCAATTGAGTTACTTGACTCTGTCTCCAAGACTTGTACAAAGGTCCTTCTCCCTTTCACAAAAGGAAGAGATTCAAGGTTTTCAATATACACAATACCCCTATCTCACTGATGTCTTCCAGGGCCTCCATTCCACAGGCTTCTGAATCTAGTGCTCTGATTTTGAAATCTAAAATCCTTTTAAATTAAAACGTTATGAACACCAAAATACTTTAACGTCTTTTCAAAAAATAAGAATAAAAAATAAAAATAACTTAGCTCTGGACCTAAATCACATGACAGTTCTCAGAATCTTCAAAACCCAAATGATAATTTTATTTGAACACTACCAAGAGTGAAGATCAAGAACAGGAACTAAATTTCCAAGAGAACAACAATGACAGCCAATATGCTTATCGTGCACTGACTGCCAAAAAAAAAAAAAAAAGTTGAATTCTCTAATTCTACAGTGTGAGGTTTTTCTCAGTGCTTCAATAAGGCATGAAAGATGGCCTTAAAAGACAGCCTGATCTACATGAACTAAAAAGATCCAGAATCTATTCAGCAATAACTTGGTCTTGAAATCCTAAACTTGAAACCAAAATTTTTATTATTGAAAGATTCTGTTTCAAAAACAAAAGGCTGGGCTAGCACACAGGTTGTGGTCAAAGACTCATGGGCATGAGACCTGATCATGAGGGGCGTGGTCTCGAGGAGGTGTAAGCAGTACTCAGCAAAGAGCAACAGCAGCAGCAAAGTATTCTTGCTCCAAAAAAACAAAAAATCCCAGTATTATTGTGTTGAGGTCCACAAGTGGCTTTATGTTGTGAAGTAATTTATTCACATAGTTGGGAGCACTATTATTTGGAGACTATATATTTACTATGGTTATGTCTTCCTGTTGTAGGGTTCCCTTTACTACTGTGTAGTGGCCTTCTTTACCTTTTCTGATTATAATTGTTGTGATGCCAGCTTGCTTTCTTTGGCCATAGCACAGTAGATTTTCCATCCTCTCACCCTTAATCCGTGGATGTCATTGACTGTTAGGTGGGTCTCTTGTAACCAGCATAGTATTGGATTTTGTCGTTTGATCCAATCTGCTAATCTGTGTCTTTTGAGTGGTACACTTAGACCATTCACATTCAGTGTTAAAATAAAAGTGTGGATGTGGTTCATAGTCATTGCATATTATTAGTAAGTTCTGTGCTGTTTTGGTTGGTTATTGATACGATTCACCTTTATTGAATTTCCTCTGTGGGTTTTGAGTATTGTTCTTCTGTTTGGTGTATATCTTTGAGGATTCTTTGTAAGGCTAGTTTTCTGTTCACAAATGCTGCCAGGTTGATCTTATCATGAAAAGTTCTTATTTTACCCTCAAGTTTGAAGCTGAATTTTGCAGATTTCACCTCACTCCAGTCAAATTGGCAAAAATGAAGAATATAAACAATAACAGATGCTGGAGGGGCTGTGGAGAGATAGGCACACTAGCACACTGTTGGTGGAACTGCAGACTGGTACAGCCACTCTGGAAAGCAGTGCGGAGAATCCTCAAAAAATTAGGGATGGACCCACCATATGAGCCAGCAATCCCACTTCTGGGTATTTTTCCAGTGGAGTTAAAATCAGCACATTACAGCGACACAGCAAATCTGTGTTCATAGCAGCACAATTTACAATAGCTAAATTACGGAACCAACCCAAATGCCCCTCACTGTATGAATGGATCCAAAAACTGTGGTACATATATACTATGGAGTTCTACTCAGCAATTAGAAACAGTGATATTGCAGTCTTTGAAGGTAAATGGATGGCGATAGAAGAAATCTTGCTGAGCAAAGTTAGCCAAACCCAGAGAGTCAAGGGTCGAATGTTTGCACTCATTTGTGGAGGCTGGAGCTAAACCCAGGCTTGGGTGAACGGTGGTCAACCTCATGTAGTAAACTCAGCAAAGGCGTAGCAACATATAATCTAGGGCAAACAGATATGTATTAGCAAAGTGGGAGGAGGGGGTGGGAGTGAGGGCAAAGGGAAGGAAATTAGTGAGGGATGTAGAGGGTAAATCTGACTTAAGAATATATGCATACCACATTGTTACTTTGGATACATTTTTTATTGTATAATAACTAAATTTCTTAATTTTAAAAAAGCCCCCTGTGCCTACTCAGCAAATAGGAGGCTCTGTGCTACTGAAAATGAACACAATGTGGCAAAGGAAGAAGGAAAATTTTGTGGCTGGAGCTTACAAGGAAGAGGGATGCGCCAAGAAAATTGGTTTAGAGCAAGATACAGGGGGTTCTTCATCTAAGGATTTTTAATTTATTTTTTAAAAAGCAGGGATTTTCATAGAAGAGGGACTTAAATTTCTGCTGGAATAGACTCTCAAGGATATATATTCAAGGAAACTGAACAGAACGGAGGTGCCTGAGAGGTGGCAGTCAACCTGGAAAGAGGGAAGCAGATTCAAGAGGTGAGGAGGACACAAAATGAGCGCAGTATCACGGTGATATGTGGTTGGATTATAGCTGAGGAGTTCTGAAAAGATGTTCGTTAGCTGCCCCTGGTCATGGTGTACAAGCCTGCCTGTGATCTCCCTGCAGAAACGTAGCTATAAAATCTGGACATGCTGAAAGCAGCAGCTCCTTGAGGACCCGGAGCCGGAGCAGCAGGCAGCGTTGGTGGGAGCACACATTCAGGGCAGAGGAGCAGGAGCTGGGGAATCTACATTCTATTTTGCAGCTTTTGGCCTAGAGCCAGGTACAGTTGGTCAGGCTCATGTGAAGTGGTAAGGGCGCTGCAAAGAAAACAGCAGTGTGTGTGTGTGTGTGTGCACGCGCGTGTGTGTGCGCGCACAAGAACTGTAACTGCTGAAAAGCTGGGGAGTTTCAGAAGACACAAAAGAGGTTCCTCAAATTCTTTCTACACCACCTACCTGGCTTATCCCTCAACCACAGCTGACCAGATACAGAGTGGCTCGGCTAAGACGATATCAGATGATGACAGAAATAAGAACAAGCTAATTTCAAGGCAAATTAGTAGAAATGATCCAGTTTGAGAAATGAGATAAAGAAAAAATTAAATGAATTAGAGTCTCAAGGGCTTCTTAAATAATATCAGATGGTCCAATAATTGAAATATCAAACAGAGAAAAGAAAAAATTGGACAACAAATGTACTTGAAAAGTTAACATGCAGAACAATTTACCCATATTAAATTTAAAAGAACTCTGCAGATATGAGATGGCTAATGAACTCAAAATGGAATAAACTTGAAGAATCCTGCACTGGGGACTGTCTCCCAGTCAAACTGCTACAAGCAGAGAATGAAAACCAAATCTTTAAAACCACTGCACAGGAACAATGACATGTTCCATACGGAACAACAGTGATCCAATTAACACCTGACTTCCATTCGAGGCCAGAAGATGGTAGAACAACATATTTAAACTTCTGAAAGAAACATAAAAAAATAAATAGTTACATTAGATTCTAAACCTTCAAAAGTAAAAACAGATTCAGATCAAGGAAAAGCAAAAGAGTTCCTTATTACCAAAAAACCTGAAGGGATTCTGCAGACTCAAGAAATGACACAGGACGGAAGCTCAGATCCTCAAGCAACAGTGAAGAACATTGATAGGGATAAATATCTTGATAATTCAAAAGCCTATTTCTTTCTTTTTAAATTTTTTTCACATATTTTTAAAAATGATATTACATGTATAAAAGTAAAATTCATCAACAAAGTATCTCATGAAATTTATAATACTTATAGATATGTTTATAGCAACTATAATAAGTTTGGGTGTGCATGGGTGTATACTATTGGAATGGATATATACATTATGTCTGGGTGAACTGGAAAATATTAGGAATGTTGAACAAGGGCAACAGCATTTTAAAAAGTGCAATGAATTATTGCAAAGATTTGAAGAGTCTGCTGAAGAATTCTGTAAGAGCTTTTAGGGACTGACCAGTGACTTTTGACAGCATGATCAGAAGACTTCCAATGTGCTACTGTGGCAGCCAGGGAAGCAGGACACTTGGATCTCCCTTCGAGAAAGAACTAGCAGAAAGCTCACAGCTGCCCGCTGTTGACCACTTCAGAAGCATCTGCAGCTTTTATGTGGAAGCCGCAGTGTCCCTGAGCATGATGAGGCCACCAGGGCTTGGACATTTCTATCTAACACAGAACTCCACTCCTTTAATGGGAAATATTTCTTCCAGAGATCCTGTGTTGAATTAACCAAGGCTTTTTTCACATCTACACCTTTAATCTTTAGCACAATCTACCTTTTACACTCCTACCTCCATCTAAGCATGTTTCCCAGAGGATCCAACTAACACAGTTTTCATCCTGAAGCTGGGACCCTGCCTAACTGTGTTTGACAGCCCTTGAGATATACCTTTGATTTGTCTAAAGCAGGAGGAAGTCAGAGAATGAAGCCTCCCTTCTGCTTGAAGATTGTGGGAAGGAATATTTTGCCATGTCCTTATGCACACAGCCCTGCCCCAAGAAGCACAAGACAATGGCATAGAATTATGTAGTGTCAGCATGATATAGTTACCACAGTAAAAGTCACATCCTCTGTCCTGGCTCTCCCTGCCTAGTGGTGACGGTGAGATCAGTATTCAAACCTTATAATAAAAATTCACGACAGGTATATGCTGAAATAGACCTGGTACTTGGAATAAATTCAAGCTATTTATATTTATTGTCATAACACATCATTCATGGCAAAGAAGAGAATTTTATGCTCTTTTTCATTCCGGTATTAAAATAAGTATGTAACCATTATCCAAGGGTAAAAGTGATGTGAATAAAAATGTAAGAATGAGGCAAATCTCTTAGATGTCACTGGCCTCAAGAGATTATTGGAATCAAAAGGAAGCACTTTTAATAAGAAAGAAAAAGATAATTTTGAGGATAGAAACAGATAAAAAGCAATTTTGCACGTTTTCAAAAAGATAATATTGAGCTCCAAAAAGAAGCTAGTGATGCACTTAACAGTTTGCTAATCAGAAAGCTGAATCTTAGAGGATAGTGAGAGGTTGTTCAGTTTTAAAAGAGAGAAACACAGGCCTGGACATGGAACTGGCTGGCACTGCATGGTATCTGTGGCCGTGGGCTCAGAACTCAAGATTCTCATCTGAATAATAGGCAGAATAACACCTGGAAAGAATAATATGCAAAAAAGAAAAAGGTTAAATAATGTGTCACAATAACTGACTTTCAAAACTACTCTCAGATAGTTCCATTATCAATTTGATTAGTAGTCGGTTGATGACATGCAGACCTTCTCCCGTTCCTAACCAAGAAATTAGCATTGAATGGGAAAGTGATAGTGAGCCCCAGAACTTGAAAGGAACTTTCCTGGGTCTAATGAGTTGCATGAGCCGCCTGAGAGCAACAATTAAAGCTGCAGGGTCAGCAGCAAGAGCCTTTCCTCTAAGGAGAAGGATACGACCATGGGAGTTCATCTTTGAAAGTGAAGAGAGAAAATTGAAAAAGGGAAAAAGAGCAAGGCACCCTAAGAAAATGTCGGAAGAATAAGAAGACAAGTCACATGCACAAATCACAAGACACACCTGGTAAAGGACTATTACCTAAAAATCTCCTAACCAATACTTTCAAGTCATGAACAAGAAAACAAGGGACCCAACTAAAAGATGGGTCAAAGACCATAACAGACATCTCACCAAGAAGATCCACACATGGTGTCATGGTTTGAATGAAAGGTGTCCCCCAAAAGCTCAATATGTGAGACAGTCTAAAAATGCTGAGAGGTAAAATGATTGGGTTATGAGAGCCTTAACCCTGGCACTGAACTAATCCTCTGATAGGGATTAACTAGAGACTGAAGGCAGGAAGAGTGTGGCTAGAGGTGTATCATTGGGGGGCATGCCTTTGGCGCACATATTTTGTATCTGGCATGGAGTCCCCCTTTCTCTCTCTCTCTCTCTCCCTCCCTCCCTCCCTCTCTGCTTTCTGGAGCCATGCGTTGATCTGCTTCCCTCTGCCACACTCATCCACCATGATGTTCAACCTCACCTCAAGGCCTAAGGGATGGAGCCAGTCATCTCTGGGCTAAGACCTCTGAAACTATGAGCTCCTAAATAAACTTTTTCCTCCTAAAAGCACACTTTTGGGGCCTTTTAGTCACAGCAGTGAGAAAGCTGACTAAAATACAAATTGATACCAAGAAGTGAGGTCATTGCTGTGATTAACTTGACTGTGTGGTTCAGAAGTTTTTGGAATTTTTTGGTATTTGTGTGAGGAATTTTGAAAACTTTAGTGGTGCAATCTGTAAAAGCTTTAGATCGTTGTAAGTGGAACTTAATGGATGATTCTGGTGGAAGCTCAGAACAGAATACTGATTGGACTGCGCACAGGCAGGATGCTGTTCAGGAGGATTCCGAGGAGAAGGAATGCTCTTTTGGAAATTGGACTAGAGGCGACACATGTTATGTTCTGGCTAAGAAGTGGACTGCATTTTATTTGTGCCCTGAGACTTTATGTGTGGATGATTTTAAAGGTGATGGACTTCTTAATCTGGTGGAAGAAATTTCTAGGCAGTGTAGTGTTCAGGTGGAGATATGGATATTTCTGGCTGCTTTTAGCCCAGTCTGTTGCAAAAATCAGCAGAAAGCAGAGCAGAAAGATTTGAAAAACTTAGACTTGAAATACGGGACTAAAACTGGGGATAAGCAAGTTGCATTTGTTAAAGAGACTATTGCCACTAAGGAAATTCTAAAGACTTTGCCCAGAGGGGGGAAAAAGATGGCTTGAGGGCACCTCAGGAATTGGCAAGACTACGTCCATCTCAGGCTCAAGGGAATAAAAATTCCTTTGAGAAGAGACAAATGGAGCATCTTTCTTGCACAGGAGGCTACAGAAGCCTTTTGCAGAGAACATTTTGATGCCACATGCTCCAGATGCCAGAGATGGAACTACAGGACTTGTATGCCCAGATGGATTTCAGTCTTGCTCTGGTCTCATCCCTGCTTTCTATGCCACTAATTTCTGAATGGAAATATTTGCAGGAGCTCACAATGCAAATTTGCCTTGAGTCTCAAAGGAGATTTTGGGCTTAAAACTTTTGGGTAATCTTGGAACTGTTAAAACTATGAGGACTCTTGAAAATGGACTAAATGTATTTTTCACTGTGAGATGGTCATGAGCTTTTGAGGGCCAGGGGCAGAATGTTATGGTTTGGATGAAAGATGTCCTGCAAAGACTCAATATGAGAGATAATGCAAAATTGCTGAGAGGTGAGAAGATTGGGTTATGAGAGCCTTAACCCAATCAGTGAGTTAAACCCTGGCAACTGAAGTCAGGTACAGTGTGGCTGGAGGAGGTGGGTCTTTGGGAGTGTGCCTTTGGGGTAAATATTTTGTGTCTGGCAAGTAGAGTTCCTCTCTCTGCTTCTTAGAGCTGAGCCTTGAGTGGCTTCTCTCCACTATACTCTTTGGCCTCACCTGAGCCCCAAGGGATAGAGATGGCCTTCTGTGAATTAAGACTTCTGAAACCATGAGTCCTTAAATAAACTTTTCCTCTTAAAATTGTTCTTGTCAGGTCTTTTAGTCACAGCAGCAAAAGCTGACTAAAACAGATGGCAAATAAATATATGAAAAAAATGTTCTGTATCTTACGATATTAGAAAAATGCAAGTGAGAACATGATATACCACTACATGCCTATGAGAATACCCCAAATCCAGAACACTGACAAAGGTGAACTCTGGGAGCATATAGAGCAATAGGAATTTTCATTCCCGTCTAGGGGCAATGCAAGGTGGTACAGATCCTTTAGAAGACAGCATGAAGGCTTCTTAGAAAACTGAACATTCTCTTCCCCTACAATCTAGTAATTATGCTCCTTGATACTTATCCAAAGGAGTTTTCAACAAATGAGTTTTTGAAAAGAGAAACCTGCAAATGGATATTTAGAGCAGCTTCATGAATGATTTCCAAAGCCTTGAAATTTAATGTATAGAAAAATCCGAAAGACAAAAGGAATGCTGACATATGCAGATATTATTTGAAAAGCTGATCATTATTTAGGGTCTGAAAGGATCAAACATTCTTTGAAGATCTCAGGGTCTGCCTATACATCCAACTATCAATCCATCTATCTAACCCATCTACTCATCCACCTATCCAGCCACCTATTAATCCAGCATCCATCCATCCAATCCATCCATCCTTTCATTCTCTTATTTTGAGCTTTAAACGAGTATCTTAACTGCAAATCTTGGATTTAAAAAAATCAGAAATAATTTCATTTTCTTTACCAGCTCAGACCTTATGAAATATAGAGAGCAAGAGCCCCAAACCCTAACTGGCTAAGAATACTGAATGAACATTATACTTTCTGGGCTCAAGTTCTGGTTCCATCAGTGTGACCTTGTTCAGGTCTCTGCCACATTTTCCTCATATTCAAAGTGATAAGAATACCTAATTCAGAGAGTAGTGGATTAAGGGAGGTATTTTTATGAAATATTTAAATAATAATACCATAGCTCTAATTGTTATTAGATATTCACAATTTATTAATGATAACTTCTATTTTAATAACTTCTGTTTTTTCAGAGAAGAAAGATTCAATGTGCTAAAGAACTGTTTTTGAGGGGCTGGAGGGGGGGCTCAGCAGTTATGTTGCTTGTCCAGCATGCGAAAGTATGCAAGTTCGAACCCCAGCACCATGTACATAATCAAGTCTCAGAATGAAAGCCACATGAAAAAGTACATAAAAATTGTTTCTCTCTCTCTCTCTCTCTCTCTCTCACTCTCACTGTCCCTCTCTTTAAAAAAACTGTTTTTGAGGGGAAAAGATGAACTTTCAACACATGACAATCTTGGGCTGGTTTCATCTTGAACTTTAGATGTTAAGTGAAAGAGTGAAAGAAAAGCAGGGATAACAGCAAATAAGAAGCTATGGATTGACAGTTTTCAAGTGCCCTCTTCTGCCTACCAGAGTGGACTTCATATTGTTACCTTTCTCTGTAATAGCCATATGACAGATGAGGAAGTTCAGTCTCAGAAAATATCATAAACACATCCCAGGCTATGCAACTAGATGTGGCAGAATGGGGATAAGAGTGCCCAGTGGCCTGAAACCAAAGTGTAAGAGAAGAAGGGAAGAGAATAACGGACTCTGTAACACGTTACACAGGACAAGGTGCAACCCATATTTGATCTGATTTCAACTTCACAAAAGTTTAGGGAGGTAAGTAGATCTGCAGATGGGATTTTATGAGCAAGGGAAATAGAGGCTAAATAAGGTTACATCATATGCCCAAAATGATACAACAAAAAAGTAGAGGAACTAGGAATACCCAACAGATATACTGGCTCCCATCCTACCCTGGTTTCCCCAGAGCTCCATTCACAACTGACAGAAAAACAGGGAGGAATCCCATGTTTACAACTATTCCCAAAAAGAGAAGCGGAATGTATGTCTTCTGAAAATCCTTGTCAATTTCTCTTTTCTAAATGCAATATCATAAAATATTGTAAGCGCCATGAAAGCATAAAAAATAATCTGCCTCTTACATAACTATAGTGCCTTTCTGAGTGCTGACCTGGGGTAAGCACTTAGTAAATATTTGTTGAATAAGTGAAGGATCTAAGTAAATGCAGAGACTGCCAAGCCCCAAACTCCTAATGGGAACAAATCTGCTGCTTTGACAGAGAAAGGATCACCTATAATACCTTGCAATTATCCTCAAATAAGCCCTGTTTACATCCATGGGTGCTTCAAGAATGGATTTCAGTTCTCTTTTTCAGACGTTGCATACAGTTCTTCTGTAGAGCATTTTTTTCACCCCTAGAAAGGTAGTTCTCTAGATTTTCAGACTTCTCTTGCCTTCCAGGAAGAAATAGAATATCTTACAAGCCCTGACCTGTTAGCCTTCAGAGCAACCCAAGTCCTGCAGCATGTGGCCTGTATCCAGGGAACCACAATTTGGAGGCCGGGTGGATGTGTTTGACCTGCTGCCAGGTCAGGTGATGAAGAATGAGGATTTGCTTTTCAGAGTTCAATTACACACAGTTAAGTTATTAGCCTTCTTCAGCAATCAATTTAAAATGAGTTTAGTGTGAATCCTAAGGCTAGAATAACATAGCATGGAACACCAAATAAAAGCTAATAAATAGCAGAAAAGGTACATTTTTCTTTGGAGAAAAAGAGTGAGTGAGACAATCTAACCCCCATGGCAGAGCAAACATACTGGTTCCTTTGGCCTGCCAAATGGGAATCTGAGGTCCCAGGGGGAGGGCCTGCGCTGTGGGGTGTCTCTTCACACTAATGAGGTTTGCCCTAGAATTGGAGGAGACAGATGGATCTGCAGGTTGGAACCTCTCGGCAGTCTCTGTGGGAGTTGGCACAATTGCACTTGGGCCGATTCCCGCCTTTGGTCACTGCCTCTTTTCTGTCTTCTCTCTGCTCTTCTGCCTCCTCTTCTATTTCTTCTGTGGCTTTACTAGTGCTCTGTGCCACTGTCAGTGTTCTCCCCTGCATTTTTCCTTCTGCATCTCACCAGCTACTTTTCTGACCTCACAGAAATCTCACTCTCCCTTCCTTTGATTCCCCCTTTCCTCCAGCATTTTAATTTGTACCAGCTCCATCTTGATCCTTCCTGACCCCATTAAATTCCTGTTTATTCATGAATGTTCCAGAATGGGGTCATGTATGAATTCATCAAAAGGAAAGGAAGATGCTATTAAAAGCTCTTATTTCTGTGTCTGAGACTCAAGGGTTTTATGCTGGGAAAAATATGGAAAAGCCTTTAGCCATTGAAGGATGCATAGGGGTCTTCCTAGCACAGATAGGTGGCTGCAGATGTTGGCCAGTGTGACACTCTAAACTCAGAAGTAGGACACCAGTGGATTTCCATGCACCAGGACAGTCACCAGACATGGTAACCTCCAGGCACTAGGCATGATGCCAGTCAGCTTGGGGAACTCTGGCTAGCTGCTCTTTTGTGAAAGAATGCACTGGATTCAAGTATCAGTCCTTCTAGTAGAGTTTGAATATTACAGCCCTCCTGTGGACTATGTCATCTCCCTGAGAAACTCACCAGTAGTAGCAGCGTATCTTTGCAGAAGTAAAATACCCCTTTTAAGAATCTAAGAAGTGGGGCTGGAGTGGTGGCTCAGTGGTTACCGCACTTCCTGGCATGCTCAGGTATGCAAGTTTAAACCCCAGCACCATGTACACAATGGTGTCCAAGGATCGAAAGTCACATGAAAAACTAAATAAAAATTGCTTCTGTCTTTCTCTCTCTCTCTCTCACTGACCCTCTCTCTTTAAAAAAAGAAAAAAAGAATCTAGGAAGTGATGGGGTATATTCATAAGGTGAAACACTAGCCTTAATGAAGAAGGATCCAGGTCCCACATTGCAACAATATGCAACTTGAATACATTACGTCAAGTGAAATGAGCAAGTCACAAAAGAACCAACACTGTGGGGTTCCATTTATGCAAGGCATCTAAAATCATCCAACTCACAAAAACAAGGCAGAATGATGGTTTCAAGGGACGGGGTAGGGAAAATAAGGGGAGTGGTATAAAAATAGGTATAGGATTTCAGTTTTGCAAGATGATAAATTTCTAGAGAGCTGTTGCACCACAGTGTGGATATACTTAAAACTACTGAAGTGTGAGCTTAAAGTGATTAAGATAATAAATTTTATGTTTTTAACTATAATTTTAGTTTTTATTCATTTTTAAAAGAAAGGACAGTGAAAGGGTGGGGAAGGGGAGAATCAATTTTTTTTTAGTTTTTCATGTGGCTTTTGTTGCCCTGACACTTCAATGTGTACGTGGTGCTAGGGTTCTTGTGTGTGCCAGGCAAGTGCCATAACCTCCAAGCCACAGCTCTAGCCCCTTAACCATAACTTTGAAAAAATTAAAGAATATAGATAGTTGAAAAAATTAAATTAATTTTAAAAATTAAATTAATTTAAAAAAATTAAGGAAAATCAGAAAAAGGATAAACTTGGAATTTACCATGAGTTGGGAAGGACAGAAGGATGGCACAGGCTAGATGCAGAATATTGTCATAGTGTCATTGTGGGGAGGCCAAAGGTGTCCCCATGTTATTGAAACTGACTAAATAGTCATAAAAGAAGGTCATGCATGAGTCAATGAGAATGTTGGAAAAGCCAAAAATGATGAATGAGTACAGATGATTCTTACACAAAAATAACAGTGAAGAAAGAGTATTCCATTGCATCCATCTTTCCTTTGAAACATGTCACGACTCCTGAATTTAAAAAGTCTTTCAAACCACTCTCAAGGCCCTGGTGATAGCTCCCTGCCTCTTTCTCCTCTCACATGCTTACCATGGGCCCTTCCTTTGTGCTCCAGGCCCATGACCCTTGCTTCACGCTCTTGGATGCTCTGTGGTTTTCCTCCAGGACTGCGAGGGTACTCGTCCACTGCCCAGAGCAGGATGCCCTGGCTCCTTCTCTGGCTCAATTACACTCCTTGCAATCCTGGCTGGAAGATTATCAGCGAGGCCATCTCTGCTTTTCCAGGTGAAGCTGGTCCTTTTTAGACACCCTTATCAGACACTGACCACAGTTATCGCTGTCACTGTGATCCATTCTCTCATTATCCGCTGGCAGTAAAAACATGTCTGTCTTGCTCCCCACTTTATTGACTGCTAGCACAAGAGAGGGAACATTATGAATAGGAAAGGATACAGCAACACAATAACAGACCTTAGAGTAAAGCTCTAACCATCTTTCCCACATGATCACACACCACCTTGTTGAATGACTCCCAGCACTCACGAGCAAGTGACAAAGAGGAATAGACTGGCTTTACTGCTGTTTCTCCAACACAACAGTTAGCCCTGCTAGCCCTGCTCCACACGTTCTCCAGACCTGAAATGTTTGCCTTCCCCTTACTTACCTGTTAAACTCCCTTACTCTAAGTCTTTGCTCAAGCATATCTTTCAATAAGACTTTATATGCTATTGATTTAATAACGAGCTTCTCTCTGCAATTGGCCTTTGAATTCTTCCTTAAACATCCTTTTACCTTTTCCATAGAATGCATCATCTTTTAACACATTTTGCTATCATTTTTATTATTTTATTTACATGGTCAACTAGCCGCACTGTATCTACTCTCACTAGAATAAATTTAGGTTTCATAATTCAAGAGTTTTTTTTTTGTGGTGAAAATATACATCGTAAAATCTATCATCCTAACTCAGTTTTTAAGTATACAGTTCAATAGCATTAAATACATTTACATTGCAATAAAACAAGTCTCTGAATTTTTTCATCTTCTAGACCTGAGTATTTTTTACCCTCTAAACAACAGCTTCTCTTTTCAATTCCATTGCCAACCTCTGGAAACTACCATTCAACTTTCTATTTCTATGCTTTTAGCTACTATAGATATGTAGATATGTCATAGAAGTATAATTATAAATTATTTGTCCTTTTGTGATTTTTTTATTTTAAATAATATCCTCCAGGTTCATTCACATTGTAACATAAAGTTTTTTTCCTTTTATAAGGCTGCATAGAATTCCATTATATAGATAGGCCACAATTTTGTTATCCATTCATCTGTTAATGGATATTAAGGTTGATTCCCTATCTTTGCTATTGTGAATAGAAAGCAGAGTGCATTAGGGTTCTTCAAAGAAACAAAACCAATTGAATATATGCAATTATAACAGAGGATTTACTGATTTGGCTCAGAGCTAGATAGTCCCACACTGTTTTCTGTAGCTAAAGAGCTAGGGATAGAAGGAGCTTTTCAGTCTAAGAAGCTAGGAGCCTCAGAAAGAGAGTTCCATGATGTGGCTCAGTCTGAGGCTGAAGGCCTGAAGTCCACCTGGGGAGCCACTGGTGCAAGTCCACACCCAGAGGCTGAATAACCTGGAGTCTGAGATCCATAGACAGCATCAGCAGAAACTAGCTTAAAGAGGGTCTCACATAAGCAGGAGAGCTAGTGCCCCATTTCTTCTACTTTTTCTTTCCATCTGCATCCCAGCTTTGTGGATTGCACGCCCACAGTCAGTTTTCTGGCCCACATGACAAATTCCTGTTAAAATGTCCTCACAGAAGTGTTCTTTACCAATTTTCTAGATATCCTTCAGTCCAGTCAAAATGACAAACAAAATTAACCATCCTGTGGGGAGTTCTGTTAGCATGGTATATTGGTGTATTCCAGTCCCTAGAGCAGTGTCCATAATATACAACATGCTTCGTGGAAGCTTTATTTTAGATAAATGAAATCTAGAGAGCAAAGTGGGGAGTGTTTGATCAAACTAGAAGCTTCTGGGCAACTTTCCTGTCCTTTCAACACTAGAGGATACTTCTGCCATGTGTTCGAGGAATCCCTGTGTCTGTTCCTGAGTAAACAACAGAATCCTTGAGTAAATGAGGTAGTTAGGGAGCTTTGGGGTCTGACTGGCTACATGCCTCTCACCCACAAAACTTCTCCACCATCTATGTCTTTGGGATGGGTCTTGTATCTATAGAATCACAGGTACAAAGTCGTCATCTTAGCTGGGTAAAGATGATAAATACTCTGAGATTTATGGGCAAATATTTAGATGAGTCTTTGACTTCCAAAAGGAAAAATATCAAATTAAGGTGAGTTCTTGGGAGGAGAAGAGATTTGCTGAGGTCCAAGTGTACCATGAGTGGCTAGGGACTAGAGTTCTGTTCTTTTCCTGGAAATCCAAGAAAAGGGTTCCCTTCAACCCAATGACTTGTGAAGAGGGATGAAGGCTTACCCCAACATGTCACTTCTCTCTTTCAAAATAATATCTTCCCAATATTTTCATGCTTCCAAGATCTCAGTAACAAATTTGAAGGTAATTACACAAGTTTTCATGACTTAATTTATTTTCCTCAGTAAGTTCTTGGCTATTGAATTCTGCCATCAGAGTCAGGCATCCAGGTTTAAATTATGGGGAAATGAGACAGACAGAACAGTCTGGCAGCCTCACTAAAGGGGCCTGGTGGCAAGTTTCCCCAGGCTTCATTCATTTATGGACACACGGTAGACCCTTGGCATTCTCAGTAGTAGTTTGGCAGATACTCAGAGATCTCCAATTTATAAATGCTCCCATAGCATATAAATTTCCTAGGGAGGAGAGAGGTTTGCTGAGGTACAAGCGTACCCCGTGGCATGGTAGTCTCTCCAGTTTAGGAAAGACTTAGCAGTAACATATTAACCGTGAAGTGTTCCCTTCACCATCTTGATTCTGTGTGTCAGGGGAAGGATTGCTTCTGAATCACAGCTCCCTGGAGAACTGATTCTCATGCCTGGCCTCGAGGGAAGCATTTCCCAGAAGTTGCCACCTGTGCCACAGTGAAGGGCCTCCCTGCCAGGTGCCACCTGCCCAGAGCACAAAATTGGGTGCTTCCTCAAAATTAAAAGTCATATATCACAGGGAATTAGAATCCCGTAGAAAGCATCAAGATCTTGCAAGAAAAATAATCTATAAATACCCATGGCGTAGCTTTATGCAATAAAGAAGCAGTGTACCCAATGTTTTTGGCATTGCTTGTATGTAAATTTAAATCTCAGCCCAGTCACATCATATTGTATAATATGAGCCAAATCCCCACCTACTTCTCTACTAGTAAAATGCAAATATAAGTGAAGTCTCCTTGGTCTATGGGGTGCTGTATCAGGCATGGTGCCATTGGGGGGTGAGAGTGAAGTTGCTGCTCCACCCTGGCCTTCTGCCCCACAGTCCAGTCTCCACTTCGTGCCCAGAGTGATCTTTTGAAACTTTAAATTACTTGAGGGTGTAAAAAGCTTCCAATGACCTACTAGTGTAGTCAGTAGAAATTTCAAAGGGGTGAATCTTTGACCTCTTCTTAAGTGTCCCTCCCTCTAATTCACTATGATCCAGCCACACCGACCTTCTTCGTGTTTCTGAACTGCACAGAGCTCATTTCCAAACGCCGTTGTGCTGAATGCATCTTCTCCTGCAAGATCCCCAGCACTGTGACTGCTGGTTGACTCCTCTCATCTGAGGTCACAGTACCTCCAAGAGAGATATTTTCTAAACTCAATCCTCTCCTCTGGATGCCATTATTTGACTTTATTAGCTCCACAGCTCAAATCATGACCCATAAGTATTTTACTAATTTGTTTTCTAGTCGATCACCTATCTTCCCCTCCTAGTACATCACTAAATTCTTTTTTGCACTGACACATAGTAGGTATTCACCAAATACTGGGTGACTGGATGGACAAATAGATGGGTAGGCAGATGGATGGAAGGATGGATAGATGGATGGATGGATGGATGGATGGATGGATGGGTGGATGGATAGATGAACAGATGGATGGATGGATAGACATGTTTGGATGGGTAGTTGGATGGCCAGAGGGATGAGGTCTGTGCCACCAGATGTTGCACTATTTATGGTGATGGTGTGTTAGGAATATGTATGTCAATCTACACAATAAGGCAAACATTGCAAAAAGGGGAAGGTCACTTCTTAAGGCTGCTCTCAGAAAACACAGGACATGAGCTGACCACTGAAGGAAACGTGAAATTGAGACAGAGGGAGGAACTTTTTCGAAAGTTATTTAACCTGCAAATCTCTGAGGTTTCCTTATTGTTCCTTAGGGATGGAGACCAACTTGCCCCTCATTTATGGGAAGGTTCTGGAGTCAGAGATAATACATAAAAGCTCTGAGTGCTAATTAGCTCTATCTGTCAGGGCACAGGAAGCCAGCAGGTCTGAGTAGCTGATGGCAATGTCTGTAACTGAAAATACTTCTTGCTAACTGCCTGGAGGAGCTGATAAAGGAAATGGCTATATTCTGTAAATTAACATATTCTAAGCTGGTCAAAAGTCCTGGTTTGTTGCAAACAGTGATAAAGATGGAAAGAAACTTGAATGCACCCCCATTTTAGTTATCATGCCTAAGTAATGAAGCTATAAATTCCTTGACAAGGATCATTGCCTTGGAGTCAGTAGTGGGTGGCAGCTGGGTATAATTTTTAGGGATAATTACTAGCAAAATTAAGGAAGAAAAATACTTGTATTTATTGTGCTCATTTCTTAGCTCTCTTTCTATTTTCCCCTTTCCAAACTGAAAGATCAGTTCCACAGTTGTTTCTCTCCTTTTCTTCAGCAGCAGAATATTTTAAATTCTTCTCACTGATCTTAGTTTGCCTTCTCTGGATGGTTTTTCCAGCACCAGATTTCCTTGTACATCATGATTTGAGAGAGAAAAAACTGGACTAGACCCCAGGATCAAGTTCTGGCTCCTCTTCTTTGAGCATATTATTCATGACTTATTTGGTTGAAAGTTACAGAAATACAAATCAAAGTACTCCAAGAGAAAAAAAAGGAGAAAATCATTGGTTTACATAACTAGAACTCATATGAGGTTAAGATTCCAGGTGTTACTGAATCCTGAGGCTTCTCCATCTCCCAACAATCCTTTTGACTTAATCCGGCCTCAATCCCTTTTCACTATATTTTTAAACATCTTTATTGGTGCATTAGTTGCGTATGCTGATGGGATTTGTTGTTACATATTTGTACGTGTAAATAATGCACAATATAACAGCATAATTAGATATTCATCTAATATTGACTCCATGTGATAGCAAATATAGCCAATGGTTGCCTCAAGCATTTTGTCTTAAAATTCACTATCCAGAGGAAGGCTCTGTCCATCAATTCCTGGTCCTAATATAAAAACTCAAAGGAGCGTCATCATTTGAGAAGTCAGGCTGAGAATATGTTCAGCCCTGCGTATTGACAGGCAGAGCATGGAGCAGCATCTCATGAGCACCTTAAGTAACATCATCAGCACCACACAGACGGAAAAGAGCCACCAAAAAAAAGGGGGCTTGCCACAAAGAGACTGCTGTCCCTACTATCTCCTTGTCTGCAAAATAATTGAGTGTAGAAAGATTATGGATGTGACATGCTTCCGAATCTATAAGCTCAGCACAAATGAAAGCAGGTACGGTCAGAGGAAGCTTTCCAGGAACTGCTACACAAGCTGCCAGTTGGTTTGTCTGGTGTTGGAATGAGAACTTGGGGCAACGTGTATAGGGTTCTTCAGAGGAGCTGTCATGATGACAATGCCCAATACTAATGTTTCTTCTTTGTGACACATAATGTACAATTTGCCCAAAGTTTTAGCTGAAGAGGAAAATCTAAGGGTTAGAATTACTATTGTTCCTGCCAAATGGTAAAGACTTTTGGGATGATGGATAAAATTGCCAGTGTTAAACATATTTTTTGTTTATGTTTCTTCCCCTTCTCTCTCACTCCTTATGCACATTTCTTTTTGGTTGAGGGAAAATTTTGCAAAGTTGAATTCATGCATATTCCATTTACTAAGTACTTAAGCATGTGCTATTGGGCTATTTGAATTGTTTAATACATGACATAAAAATGTAACACATTAATGTTAGTTGTGTGACAGATGTTGATATCCTTGACACAAGTAACATTGGGATAGTAGATGTCAGTAGCATGGCACAAACCCTTTGAATAGAGCCTCTCTTAATGTGAGCTGCAGCCCCGACTTAGCAATATCTTGCTCCAGGCAAAGCAGCCTCACATTGGGAGAGGAAAGTGATATGTTAATTACTGAGGCCAGGGGGCATCTTGTGGATCTCTCACTTGTATGCATGGTCAGTGAAGAATGAGTTCTCTGCCAGCAGTTTCTAGAGAGATCCGGAGGAGTGGCCTCTCAAACAACTAGGTGAAGCTGCAGTCAACAGCATTGAGATTTGCTAGAAAAAACACTACCCTAAAATCGGAGCACCTGGGCTCTCACTTGGCCCTCAGCTAACTTGATTCATGGCCTTGGATCAGGCATTTTGCTGTTCCCCTCATGACAGCTTGCTGACATTGGAAGTGACTTTTTCGGTTTGTGTTTCTCTGTGCTTCTGGGGACCAACCTATATCTAGAGCTAGCCTAGGGCCTGTTCGTGGTAGTTGTGTCCTCAATTCCACTTCTCCTCTACTTCATACTCCACTATTTGCCAGTGTAGTTTCAGAACAGTAAATTCAGTCCTAATTTATGGGCCACTCCTCCCCACGTAAGCGCACACACCTCAAACAGCTCCATCACCGAACCACCACCCACCACTTCAGTTGACACACCAAACTATCTCAACTTTACCATATGACCACAACCAGTGCTATGGTAGCGCCATAAAAGATAATCACTGAAAATCTAGAGTCCTAAAAATGATTCCCTTTACTCCATGAAAATATAAACTGGTCTTTTCTATTATTTTTCCCACTCTGATTCATTTTATACACCCAATAAATCTTCATAGTGACTCAAGTTTAATTTCCACCTATGGGTAAAACTGATTGGTTTTAAACAGCACTGACCTGTATTCCCAAGAACGTAGTCAGTCTTTTTATCCATATACAGAAAATAGAATGATTCTATTTCTTTACTAGATATAAGCTCTGAGAACAGAAATCCTCGCTACAACCTTAACCCTTAGCATACTAAGTAGTACATTAAAATCAATAATCAAGTAAGTATATAAGCAGATAAAAAATGATTGTAGAACTGAATATTTTTGTGGTGAAATTAACAGTAGCAGCATTTCTGGAATTTATCATTTACATTTAGGGTGGGTTCCCATTCATGTTTTTTTTATTTCCATCCACCAACCAATTGCAGCAATTTCTACATTGATTGCTACCTCGCTGTTTTATGCATATACATGGAAGAAAATCCTGTTCTGGATTATTCAGAATTCAGTATGTTAGGCATAAATAGATTGTGACATCTTAGCATATAGGTATATATTATGGATAAATAGCAACCTTCTCAGAATTCTAATAATGAAGAGTTGGTTTAGGTAAATATTTTTAAATTCTATTAGATAAGATTTATTTTTGGAGCTTTAAAAGCTGAAGATTCCAGCCAGCAATTAACAAAACCCCGAAGAGATTCTGAGATAGGTTGTCTATAGACCACACAGGAAAAATAAACAAATGTAAAGAAAGCACCTAAACAAAAATACAGCAGCAAATGAACAGTTCTTGTCTTAGCTGCACTCTGTCTGGGTGCCCCCAAATCAGTAGGTAGCTGAGGAGAAGATGGATAGATGGAGGGATAGTTGGGAGGGTGGGTGAGTGGATCGATATAGGATATAACAGGATGGATACATGGATGGATGGATGAATGCAAGAAACTTGCTCCCCACTTGATAGCAATTCCAAATAATGATTCTGCTAATATCACCAAAAAGCTCTCCTCAGACAAAGTAAAATTCATTGCTCTGGGTGAAATCATCATAATACATGATAATAAGTGGATATTTACTCTTCCAGGTTTGCTTGCAGTTGTTCTACATTGAGTAGAACTGATACCACCTTTGTTTTGTTTATTGAGGGGTGATAGATTAATATAAAATATCCCAGAGTTATTTTTCTTGCGCTGAGTATTTAGTGCTCTGACTTCTAGACAACACATTTTGTTTCTGTTATTTACAAGCCACTATAATACTATAGCTATTGCCCTTCCTGAATAAGATTATCTAAAATCAATTTATTAATGTAAGGTTGCTAATTATGAGGCTAAAGCACACCTATTAAAGACATTTACCTTGTAATTTGTGGTGAGAGACTCTTAGTGAAATAAAGCTTGAAATATGATTATTGTGACTGAGAATTTAAGGATGTGAAGCTACTCATTTATTTTAGGACTAGGAGTTAATTTAGCGTCATATGTTAACTTTGGAAAAGGAACTGTTGCAGAGCAAAGAAAGCTCTTTCTGCCACATTTGCTGGACTAGCTATGATTTCTTTTCAAGTATCCAGGGGTTTCATTTACGATTTCAGCTCCCTTGTCCCATCTCTCTCTCCCTCCCCTCTATCGTAGACATCTAAAGTTTAATGCTGGACCTCTGTATTTTGTTAGATACATAGTAGGAGTTCAATGTGAAAACTATAAAGTCAGGCATTCTTTAAATGCAGTCTCTTCCACTGCCTGGCATTAAATCTCCAGGGGCCTCAGTTTCCTCATCTGTAAAGTGAAAGAAATGATTGTAATTAAATCACAAAACTGTTATAAGGATGAAATGAGCTATTAACACATTAAGCATTTAGAACTAGATTAAAATTTCAATAAACATTTTTGTAATTTTTTTCATTATGAAAGTAAATTAATAGCATTGCAGAAACCATGCAAAAAATGAAAATAAAAGCATACATAACCCTAATACCTTAAACCATACCATTTTTTTATTTCAATGTTCTGGCTTTTGAAAGTGGAATTTTGTCTTCTGGATCCTTTCTTTGCTTTGAATAAACCAGAAATCTGACTTTTTATTCTTTTCTCTTATAGGAAAGATTTTTATACATCTTTTTATAAAGACTCAAAATTGCCAGGAGCTGTAGCACATGCTTGTAATCTCAGTGACTCAGGTAGCTGTGGCAGGAGCTCAAAGTTCAAAGCTAGTCTCAGCAATTTAGCAAGGTCTTGACACCTTAGTGAAACCCTGTCTTAAAATGAAAAATATAAAAAGGGCTAGGGATGTGGCTCAGTGGTTTAATCCCCAGTACCTATAATAAATAGATAAATACCCAAAATTTACTTCCCAATTTGAAAACATGTCTACAACTAACTGGTACTTGTCAAGATTCAAGTATATTGCCTAAAATGAGTATCCTCTCTTCTTCTTCTTCTTCTTCTTCTTCTTATTATTATTATTGTTATCATAATCATCATAATCATCATCATTATTATTATTATCATGCTTATTATTTTGGCTATGCTAGAGATTGAACACAGGGCCTTGTGCATGCCAGGCAAGTGCTCTACTACTGAGCTACATCCCCAGCATGCATCTGGAACTATTTATCAAGTAAGTCTCACCTTCTGTGAGGTTTTCAACCATTCCATAGAATAGTTGGCATGAGTTCACTGTGTCAGAATCATTGATCTGGGATTTGAAATGAGCCAGACCTGGACTCAAATCTAGTATACAGACCTGTGTCCTTGAGCCAATGGCTGGGCTCTTCAGACGGCTCATCTGGAAAAAATGAGATTAATAGCAATTCTTAGCATTGTGAAAACTATAACAAAGATAAGAAATGATCTTGTTTTAGCTTCCAATTTGGAAAGTGGTGAACTTTCCCTGAGGGAATGGCAGTATAATAAAATGGTATTTCCTGGAACTAAGAAAGCCGGAGGCAAACTATCTGTTAGGTGTTCTGGGCAGTGAATGCTTTTCCCTTCCAATTTGACCCAGGCCCACTGCAATGAAGGGTGTCATTGTCAATGCTGGAAAACAAAAAGTGTTGTACGTTTTTGATCCTTCCCTACATCAGAACTACTAATTGATAAAACCCTAAGCATTAAAGGGCAGGGTGTGGCAAGACTGTACATTTCAGATCTGGCAGGGACCTTTATGTCTGAGCAATGTCATTGTCAGTTAAGGCTCCTTCAGAGCCTATGGGGCTGGCTTGGTCAGCTCAGGATGCAACAATAAAACACTACAGACTCGAGGCTCATAGACCACAAACCTTTATTTCTTATAGTTCTCGATCTGGAAGTCCAAGAACAATGTGGTCACTGGCTTGATTTCTGGTGAGAGTTTTCTTGTTGGCCTCAGATGACTGCCTTCTTACTGTGTTCTCTCTTTGTGGGGACAGAGACAGAGCAGGCTCTCTAGGGCCTCTTCCTATAAATCCCTCACATCATGAGGACCCTGATCTCATGATCTTCCTTACCTTTAATTACCTCTTTTACCTCTTTATAGGACCCTATTTCCAAATATAATCACATTGAGGTGATGAGGCTTCAACATATGAATTTTAAGGGGGCACAATTTAACCCACTCAGAGGCAAAAGAATACCGAGGTGTTCTACACTCAGTCTTGCCAATGAGAGTTGTCATGTCCTAATTAACTCAAAACTGAACATCAGCTTATGTGTGTGTGCGTGCGCGCGCGCGCGCGCGTGTGTGCGTGTGTGTGTGTGTTCTCTTTCAGCTAAGCCATAAGCAGCTGAAATTGTTGCAGGTACCTTTTTGTCCCCTCCCATGAGTTTTGAATCTCAGAAGCCCAAATGTGTATCTCATATCACGGGAGGCAACAACTGGAACTAGGAAATTTGGACTGTGGAAAGGGAGGAGTTGGCCCTTATTTCTTGCTTTAACCACCAGGACAACTTGGTTGCCATCAAGACAACTGCTACGTGCCAGAAGACATACCTCCTACCTGTTTTCTTCTAAATATATTTTATGTAAACTGTAATCCCCCAGGATGTCAGAGTAGGTTGAGATGTACGTTACACATTCAGATTCACTATCGTGACTCCCTTTTCAAGAGCTTCAGAGTTAATTTCCTGTCTTGATGTCTCTAGTCAGCTTCTTCAACCTGGCTCCCTGCTAAAAGATGATACGAGACTTGGCATCCTGGAGAGATCTGATCAAGGAGTACAAGCTCCTTGCTGAGAAGCACATTAGTGCCATTGCCAAAATATGCTCTTTAAACTCTTTTGATCTCGGATATGTGTTATCCTTTAATAAATATTAGCTAGCTTACATTCTGTCTACATGCAATAGAAACATCTGCTGGCATGTTCCTTTAAGCGAGACAAAATAAACTCTGGCAATACTTCAAAGGATTTTTATTTTCTATTTTTCAAAACAAAGTTGTGCATTAAGAGCATAATTATAAAGTATGTATCAAGAAAGATTTCATTCTTCCTTAAAAGTATTAATTAGGTTCTTCATAATTCCTATTGCAAATCATATTATGAATTTATTTTTCTTCTGCCTCCTTTGATTATGCACAAATAGGATTTAATTACATGTGCTTGAAAGGTTATTATATACAAATAAGTTGAGAAATTCTGTGAGTAAAATGTACAATAGCCTTTAGTAGCCTTCCCATAAAATAATTCAGATTAGGACCAAGATAAGCAATTGTTTTCTTAGTATCTACATTGTCTCTACCCTTTTCAAATTAGAATTATGGAGTATGTCACAGAAGATGAATAAAATAATTACTCATTATAACTTAGTTTCTTTGTGTTTTTCCTCAACAGGTGAGTTTACCCTTAGTGCTGCTGTTATTATATAACTTTACTTTCGTGTCTCTTCCCTCAGCCCCGCAGTTCAACCTTTAAGACAGATTCTTAAACTCACATTTTATTTTTAGTGGAAGAGTGAAATGGAAATGTTTATGGGATAGTTGAAACTATGGTCATTTTTAGTAATGCTTGTCTATACCATAAATATTTATTTTTCCAAAACATTCACAATGGGAAGATTCCAAAATAGTACAGTTTTCAGAACAAGTCTATAAAATCTATTTTCTTTCCTATTCTATCAGGTTATTACAACAAGAGGACTCCAACTTGAAGCTCAGAGGATGCCTCTGAGTGTGTGTGATGAACAGCTAATTAGCTATCAGTTACCATAGCAATGTTTATAGGAAGACTGAAAAGCTCATGTAGCCCTGCTCCCCCATTGCAGGGAGGAAAATACACATAATTTCTTCTTTTCAATTCTCAGTGGAGTTTCTGGAAGCAATTTTAGGATGGTTTTTACTTGGCAAGTTCTTACAGGAACAATTTAGCTTCTTTGCTTTGAGCAGAGAATGTTGATTTGAGTGAGAGGTGGAGAGAAGCAGTCTGCAAGAAGCCTTGGGATTCTAAAACAATAGACTCATGGCTGAGCTCTGAAGGGAGCTGTGGATCACAGTTTGAATAGCACTGGTCTAGCATGGACCCTTATTCAAAGAGCCCTGCCTATCCCTATGAATTCTCCAAACGAATCTCTGTTGATTGCCGATAAAACACAATATTCTTTCAACAAATATTTTTAAACATTTGCAATGGGTCAACTCAGACAAGCCTTAGGGCATGTCTTGGTGAACAGGGTTCAAGCAGATGTCAATGGGGTTGGGAGAGGTCGTAGAGATGTAAGCAGGAAAGACTTTAAGTGAACTGTGGCAGACAGTATTTTAGAAAGATGACCACAACAGAGTTTCCTACCCCACATGTTCTTCTGAAACGTGATTGCCCCAGTTTTCTCCCATTAAATAGCAGAGACCATACTGGATGGGCAATTCACTTTCTGAATCTAGGTTTTCAAAATGTCATGTATTTTTGTCTTATTTTCTGAGGACACTTGCTTTTGGAATCAGCCACCTTGCAGCAAAGAATCCTTTAAATCAGACCTTGCAAAGATGCAATAAAAAGAAGGCACATGTTAGTATTTGAACAAATGCTGGATGAGGTCCAGATGGCAGCAAAAGCCAACTACTAGCTACATGAGTGAATTCTGCTCCAGATGACACAGCCCTCAGCCATTAGGTGCTCCCAGGCTTCATTTCATCTCCAGTGAGACCCTGGTCATTGTAGAACAAAGACAAGCTGAACCCTTTTGCACCCTACCAAAAGTCTTAACACAGGGTGGGTTTGTTAATCAGCAGTAGTAACTGGAACACTTTCTATGGCATTTATGCCTTTGTGCTGAGGCACTGGGGAGCTGCTCAAGGGCTTTAAGCAGATAAGAACAGGATCAACTTAGAATATTAGAAAGGTCCTTCTTGCTCTGACATGTGGGAAGCATGGTGAGGACAAACTCTTCAAGTAGGAGATCACTTGGGAAGATATTGCTCTGATTCAAACAATATGAGAGCATCCTGTAATAGAGAAATAGTAGAAGATACAAAGAGAAAAATTCAAGAATTACATAGGAACTAACATCTACAGCGCTTTGTTCTAGATCCGATGTGGTGAGTGGAGATTAGGAATATTGAAAACAAAGATCATGTTAGGGAGTTTTTGTCTTGCTGACAAGATAGCTGCAGGTGCCTATAACTTGGATAGGAAATATTGGAGGAGGAATCATTTAGATGGAGGGACAAATTGGGGAGGAAGAGGAAAGGAGATAAACTAATTTTGTGGCTACTCCATGGATCCCCCAAATTAATCAACAATAACAGCTGAACATGTCCAGAAAGGACTAGGCTATTTATGACGTCAGACATTTCCTTCTATTCTTTGTTTTGTACTGTTCTGCTAAGTCAAATAGCAAAAAGTAAAGTATCCCTTTCCAAAATCTATGCAAATTAGTCAGAGGTGATTGGTTAGCAAACTCGCTTGCAAAACCTGTCAGGGTTCAAGACCCTGAAATAAGAACTTGGGCACTACAGTGGTGAAGTAGTTATAATTAGATATATTTCCAAATTTAGTCCTCAATCCAGGAGTCTAGCAAGGAAATAAAACTTGTAGAGACAATGAACATTAGCAATGATGAGAAGACACTGGAGCAAGATAATATGTAGATATAAATAAATGAAAGGAGATGGTATATCACAGGGCTTAAGTTGGAAAGTAGCTTTTCATATCAGGTTTCCCTGGCTTAAATGCCATGTCTTCCACTCTTGTCTTCCAATGTCTTGGAAAAGTTTTGAAAAATCTTTTTCTGTATGTGGACTGGGTATTATACTAACGTTCTAGCCTCCTATGTTAGTTGAAATTATTAAAATATAAATCATTCATGTAAAGTACTTAGCTTAATTCCCAGTACGTAGCAAGCATTTAATAAGTTGGCTGCCAAAGTTATCAACAGCATCTTCCACAGCATCATTACCACTATTTTATTATTTTACAAGAGATGTGCTAATAGAAAAAGAGATTACATGGTTCACTAAAGTTATTTTTCTTTTTGGAAAGGAGAGCATCAATGTTTTTCTTAGTAGTTCTGCTTCTAAGAATGTAGGAATTCAGGGGGAAAATGTCATGCTCACACAAACAATGGGAGGAGATGAATTAACTAGAAAATCACAATTTTATTATTGTTCCATCCCAAGAGATGAGTTGGAGAAAAACCAAGTAACCTTAAATTTGTGGAGTAATGAGACACTGTTGTGATTTAGATCTGAGATTTAAGCTTATGTATAAGGCAATGTAAGGAATTATAGAAGTGAAATGGTTGGGATATGAGAACCTTAACCCAATCAATGCATTAATCCTCTGATATGGATTAATTAAACGGTTAGTATAAGCAGGTAGGGAATGGCTGGTGGAGGTGAATCATTGGGGGAGTGCCTTTGGGGTTTACATTTTGTCATTAGTGAGTAGAAATCTCTCTGCTTCCTGATTGTCATGTCCTTAGCTGCTTTCCTCCACCACACTCTTCTGTCCTGATATTCTGCCTCACCCAGGTCCAGAGCAGTGGAGCCAGGCATCTATGGACTGAGACCTCCGAAACCATGAGCCCCAAATAAACTTTTCTTCCTCCAAAATTGTTCTTTGTTAGGTCTTTTGGTCACAGTGGCTAAAAAAAGCTGACTAAACCAGACACATGAACTATTTTATCTGTGACAGAGTACAATAAAAATAAAGGACCAACTTAAAAGTAGACAGAAAGCCATCGGTAAATTTTGTAACAAGTTGCTAAAACTCAAACATGGACTTACGCGATAACCGACACTTGGAGCCACAGACGAAAAGGGAGCTGGCGCATTCGCAAGCTCTTTCCTGTGGACTTTCACCAAGTGCTCAAGGAAAGATGAGGGGAAGTCAAGTGACCACAGAAGGCCTCCCTTGGCAGTGCAAGTAGGATAAAATGATCAGCTTTGACCTCTGAGTTGCACGTCCACTAAAAAGTATTAATCATCTGAAGGGAGAGTCAACTCCATAACTTCCAAGGCACAAAATGAAACACCAATATTATTGGGGAAATAAATGGAAAATAGCATTCTACTCATGAAGAAAGAGCCAAAAAGGAGTCCTGAATGCATGATCTCATAATAATACTATTTAGGTCTCATACCACTGATATAAAGAATGCAACTGTTCCATACTGCAGATACAAGGGAGAATAGGGCTGCCGACAATGGAGAAGGACAGGACTATTGCAAAAACCCTATTGCCAAAACCAAGGGACAAAGGGGCTACCTGAGACCAAAGCAATAGTAGATCACAGAAGCCACCCTGAACCTAACCACCAGCCTGCAAGAAGCAAGTAAAGCAGCAGAAACTACACTGCATAGGAACAGGAGCACGGAGAGTCTCCGTCTGAGGCCCTGGTAGATAGAGAGGGCTGGAGTCTTACAATGGACAGCAACAACAAAAAATTATAGGTGGTGGGAATAAAACAACAAGCAAACAAAACCCCAGTCTCACTCTAAATCCCAAGCATCATTATGGGATTAAAAACCTATAGACTGGGGTTGGGGATTTAGCTCAGTGGCAGAGTGCTTGCCTAGCATGCGCAATAACCCAAGTTTGGTCCTCAGCCCTGAAAAAAAAAAACTATAGACTGCCAGGCACCGTGGTGTGCTGCTATAATCTCAACTGCCTAGAAGTTTCAGGCAGGAGGATCACAATTTCAAGACTATCTTCAGCAACCTAATGAGGCCCTACACAACTCAGACCTCATCTGGAAATAAAAGACAGAAAGGTCCTGGAAGAGACAAGAGACCCCTGAGTTCAGTCTCTAGTACCAAAACAAAACAAACGGACAGACCCTACAGACTACTGAAGGAAGCCACAGCAAGCAACAAATCCAAACTTTAGAAAACTCCTGACTAGATTGACTTAATCCTCCATGTTACCGAATGGAAAGAAAATGATTTATGTCCCAATGCAAATGTTGTTCACCCTCTAGCCTTTATGTCACTAGAGATTTCCTGGCATTCTATCAAAAGCCATGAAACATTCGAAAAATCAGGACCAAAAGCCCCCTTTCATAAAAGGCAAAGCAAACAGAAGAACAAGAACCAGAGATGGCCCAGCTTTTGGAATTATCAGTCATAGACTTTAATATAGATATGATTACGATATTAAAGAATATAATAGAAATGGTGCACATTTGAAGACGCAACACTAATTTTAGCAGAAAGATAGAAATCATAAGAAAATAAAGTAGAAATGCAAGAAATTGTAAGTAGGGTGTTATGGTTTAAATGTGAGATGTTCCTTGAAAGCTCACGTGTGACAACTCAGGAGGGCTGAGGTGAAATGACTGGGTTATGAGAGCCTTAATCCAATGAGTGAGTTAACTTGCTGATGGGGATTAACTGGCAACTGAAGGCAGGTAGGGTGTGGCTGGAGAAGGTGGGTTGTTGGGGCATGCCTTTGGGGTACATATTTTGCATATGGCATGGAGTTTCTCTCTCTGCTTCCTGTAGCCATGTGTTGAGCCTCTTCCCTCTGCCACACTCTTCCACCATGATGTCCTGTCTCACCTGGAGCCCCAAGCAATTGGAGCCAGCCACCTATGGATAAAGCCCTCTGAAACAGTGAGCTCCTAAATCAACCTTTTATCCTAAAATTGTTCTTGTCAAGTCTTTGGTCAAGCAGTGAAAAAGCTGACTAAAACAGAAATTAGTACCAAGAGTAGGGTTGTTGCCGTGACTAATGTAAGTAGGTGGTTTAGAAGCTTTTGGAGCTTTTTGGAATTTGTAGGAGGAATTTTGGAAAGTTTAGCAATGCAAGCTGGAAAAACTTTAGGTTGTTGTAAGCTGAGCTTAAAGGGTGTTTCTTGTAGGATCTCAAAAGACCAGAATGCTGATAGGATTATGGACAGTAAAAATGGGGACCATAAGATTTCAGAGGAAGACTATATTAGAAATTTGACTAGAAGGTATTCATGTTATGTTCTGGCTAAGAGATTGTATATATTTTTGCATATTCTGAGACATTCTGTGAGCCTGATTTTAAAAGCAATGGATTTCTTTTTCTGGTGGAAGAAATTTCTAGGCAGCATAGTGTTCAGGCAGTGGCATGGATATTGCTGGTGGCTTTCAGCCAAGGTTATTGCAATAATAGGAGCAGAAAGCAAAGCAGAATGATTTGAAAATCTTGGACTTGAAAGATGGGAGCAAAACTGGGGCTAAGGAAGTTGCATTTATTAAAGACATTACTGCCACTAAAGAAATGCTAAAGACTTGGTCTAGAGGTAATCAGAAAGATGGCTAGAGGGAATTTCAGAAATTGGCAAAGACTACATCCATCTCAGGTTCAAGAGAATAAAAATGCCTTTGAGAAGAAACCAGTGGAGCACCCTTCTTGCACAAGGTAGCCAAGGAAGGTTTTTCAACATGCTCAGCCACCCAGGCACCAGGATACCTTAAGGATTGGCTACTGCTCAAGATGGCTTCAGACCTTGGAAGCAACCATGGGGTGCTAGCTCTGCCTGGAGTAAAGTATGATGGAGGATTCCACCAAGATTTCAATGGAAGGACCACCGGGAGGCCAGGCAAAGTGCCCCAGGGTTGGAGTCCCTGCAGGCAGGCCCCTGAGACAGTGACGCAAGGAGATGTGAGGAGGACGCTGAAACTGCAGCAGAGAACTCCAAGACTGAGAAATTCCAGTATTGTGGAACCTCTGACAAGGAAAGCTGCAGGAACTGAACACAGACAAACCAACAGAGAGGCCACGTGGACTACAACCAGCAAAGCCATAGGGTGGAGCTAAACAAGACCTTTGGACAGAGTATCATGATGCCTTCTGCTCCAGATGCTGGACATGGAACCATAGGACCTGTTTTCCCAGCTGGCTTTTGGCCTTTCTTTGGTCCTTTCCCTTTTCTCTATGCTCCTGTTTTTCTGAATGGAAATGTGTGGTCTGCATCTTTATATATTGGATACTTTTAACTACTTTTGATTTTTACAGGAGCTCACCGTGCAAGCTTGCACAAGGAATACTTTTCAGGATAGACCTATGATGGCACAAATAACGTTTCAACAAATTCACAAAAATCACAATCATATCATAGTTTTTCTCTGACCACATGGAATAAAACTAGAAATCAATACAAGGAAATTTAAGAAATTGTACAAATACATGGGAACAAAACTACATGCTCATAAATGAAAAATGGGTCAGTGAAGAAATCCAAAGGGATATAAAACTTTCTCCAAACAAATTAAAATGGAAAAACAGCATATCAAAACCTGTGGAATGCAGAAAAATAGTACGAGGAGGGAAGTTTATAGCAATAAGCACCTACATAAAAATAAAACCATGATAGACTTCAAGTAAACAACCTCCTGATGTTACTTAAGGGACTAGTAAATAAAGATCAAATCAAACTCCAAATAAATAGAAAGAAACGTTGGAGCAGAAATAAATAAAATGGAGACTAAAAATATTCAAAATGTTAATGAAATGAATAGTTGGTTCTTGAAAAGATAAATGAAATTGACATTTTGCTAGCCTAATGAGAGAGAGAGAGAAAGGAAATCCCACATAAATAAAATCAATAAATGAAAAGGAGACGTTATGACTGATACCACGGTAATACAAGGAATCCTTAGGGACTACTATAAATAACTTTACACCTATAAATTGGAAATCCTATAAAGATGAATAAAGTTTTACCTAAATGGAATCATAAAGACATAGTAAACCAGAGCAGACCAATAATGAAGACTGAATCAGTAGTAAGTTCCTCAACAAAGAAAAGTCTAGCAATGAATTACTTTGCTGGTGAATTTTACCAAATAGCAAAGAAGAAATGATATCAATTCTTTTCAAACTGTTCACCCCAAAAACATGAAATGGAGGGAAATTTTTCAAACTCATTCTACAATCTAGTATTACCCTGAAACACAATCAGATAAGGACTCAAGAAATGAAAATTAAAGGCCAATATCCCTGATAAACATAGGTGCAAATATTGTCAATAAAACCCTAACAAACCTACCTGCCTACAGTTACCATCCAGTCGATCCATTCAAGTGAATTAATCCACTGATTATGTTACTGCTCTTATAATCTGATCAGTCCATGTCTGAATGTACATGAATTGTCTCACATGTGAGTTTTCAAGGACATCACATATCCAAACCGTAAAATACCTTTTGACAAAGGTTCTAAAACCATGTAGGAGAACGGATAGTATCTTCAATAAATGAAGCTGAGAAAACTGGATATCCATATACAGAAGAATGAAATTAAACCCATATTTCTCACTATATACAAAAATCAACTCAAAAGTATCAAAGATCTCAAAGACTTGAAACTATGTGTTCTGGTTCAACTGTGAGATGTCCCACTAAACTCATGTGTTACAATTTGGGAAGGCTGAGGTGAAATGATTGGGTTGTAAAAACCTTAACCCAATCCCTTATAGGGATTAACTGGCTGATTCGGAGTGGCTGGAGGAGGTGGGTCATTGGGATGTGCCTTTGGGGTGTATATTCTGTATGTGGAGTTTCTCGGCTCTGCTCTACTTCCTGATGTGATGCCTTGAGATCCCTCCTCCCTGGAGCCAGGCCTGCCTCCATGCTGTTCAGCCTCACCTAGAGCCCCAAGGAATGGAGCTGGCCTTCTATGGACTAAGACCTCTGAAATCGTGAGCCCCTCAATAAACCTTTTCCTCCTAAAATTGTTCTGGTCAGGTCACAGCAAGGAAAAAGTTGACTAAGCCACCATGACACTGCTAGAAGGTGCAAAGGCGAAACACTTCAAATTGATGATATAGGCAACGATCACAAGCAACAGGAGCAAAATATATCAATCTACGAAGCTTCTGCACAGCAGAGAAAAGAGGCAACAGAGTGAAGAGATAACAAAAAAGTGGAAGAAAATATTTGTAAACTATTCATCTCACAGGGAATTAAGATCAAGACTTATAAGAAACTGAAAATTCTCAACATAAAAAAATCTGATTTAAAAAAGGCAAATGATCTGAACATTTTTCAAAACAAGATAGGCAAATGGCCATGAAGTATAGGAAAAGTGCTCAATATCTAACCATCAGGGAAATGCAAATTGAAAACCACAATGAAATATCATCTCATCTTTGTAGGAATAGCTATTATGTTAAAAAAATCAAAAGGTAAATGCTCCTGAAAATGGGGGGGGGGGTAAAGAACATTTACATATTACTGGTGGGAATAAATCAATGCATCCATTATGGAAAATAATCTGAAGCTTCTTCTAAAAACTAAAGATAGAGCAGTCATATAATCCAGCTATTCCATGGCAAGGCATATACCAAAGGAAATGATGCCCGTTTATCAGAGATAACTACACTCCATTGTTACAGCAACACTGTTCATAATAGCCAAGATATGGAATCAACCCAGGCATGCATTGGCAGCTGAATGAAAAAAATCAGGTCAATCTATAGTGAAATAGATACACAGTGAAATACTATTCAGGCTTAAAAAAAGGGAATGAGATATTTTCATTTGTGGAGAAAATGGATGAAATGAAGGACATTTTTAAAAGAAGTCAGACAGAGGAAGATAAATACTGCATGTTCTCATTAATATATGGATGCTAAAGACTGATCTCAAAGACGGAAGTAAATAATGAGCACTAAAGGATAAGAAGGGTAGGGTGAAGGGGAGGATTGAGGGAGTTCAGAGTACAGGGACCAAAATACAGTTAAAGAGGAGGACGCAGGGTGATCCTAGTTTTCAACAACCTGCTACACAGTTTATGAAGAGCAAGAAGAAAGCAGTTCAAAAGCTCCTAATGCTAAGAAATGATAAACGATTAAGGAGATGGAAAGGTTAGGAACCCTGATAGGATCATTATACTGTGTATATATATTGAATTATCATGCTGTACCCTAAAATATGTACAATTAATGTATATTGATTAAAGGGATAAAGCAGACTTTAAAAAAGAGATGTTACCAGAAAAAAATATTGCATAAAGATGAAATGGTCAATTCACCATGACAGAAGTATTATAAATGTTCATATACCTAAAAGCAGAACATAAAAATATATGAAGGAAACACTAATAAAATAAAAGGAGCAGCCTGGTGTGGTGATATACACATGTGATCCCAGTGACTTGGGAGGTAGAGACACAGGAGGCTGGCATGTTTAAGGCCAGTTTTGGAAACTTAGGGAGACCTTTGTCTCAAAATAAAATACCAAAAAGGCTGGGGATGTAACTCAGTGGTAAAGGACCACCAGGTTCCATTCTCAATTCCAAAGTAAATAAATAAATTACATTAAAGGATTTTAAAAAATCAAAAGGAGAAATGGATAAACAACAATTATGTTTGGAGTCTTCATTTAATTTTCTTTGTAATTGGTAGAATAAGTAGGCAGAAAATTCTACAGATGTAGACTTGAACAATGCTGTCAACCAATTTGAACTAATTGGCATTTACGGAACACTACAACCAATAGCAGTAAAATAAAAGTTCTTTTCAATTGAACATATACCATATTCTGGATCATTACACAATGAATTTAAAGATTAAAACCAAATACAGGGGCTGAAGCAATGGATCGGCGGTTATGGCACTTGCCTGGCAAGCACAAGGACATGAGTTCAAACCCCAGCACCATGTAACAGCAAACTGTAAGAGCAACAAAAGCCACATGAAAAACTAAATAAAATTCATTGTCTCTCTCTCTCTCTCTTACTGACCCTCTCTCTTTAGAAAAAAAGGAAATATGTAACATGTTCTCTGATAAAAACAGGATTAAATGTAAGTCAACAAGTTTCTAATAACTGAGGACTGCCTCTTCATTTAGAATTTATTATCTGGCAATATCAGGGCAACTTGTCCAGAAAAATAAATTCTTTAAGTAATATCATGCTTCAAGTAGGTCTTCAGAATGTCAGTGCTATACAGTATTTTAGAACACAGTTCTAATCCTCATGATACAGAAGGAAAAATTGAGACGCTTGATGGCTAGATGATTTGCTCCAGACTCCCAAGAGATGAATTCATCATGGTCTTAGGGCCACCTGCCAAATTGAAGGATAAGATGGATAGTATCCTTTTGGAATAGATGTCACAACTTTTGGGGGAAATAAAGCCTTCTTCTATGAGTTCCAATTCACTCTGCTTTAATCTTCTCATACACTAGAAAATGATGTAGAGAATAATGTAACAAATCTGAATCCTTTCTGATCACTGTTGGAAAATGAATGGAAGAGATACCTTTCAGAATTGAGGGAGAGGGAAGGACTCAGATTCACCTTTTAATCTCTAACGTGTATATTTGGTCATTTAATTCTTTTTCTTAATGGCAATACTGATAATTAGATATCTATAAAAATAAATAAGTACATTTTGAAGTACTTTTATTTAGACATTCTCTGAGGTCATTAAGGATAATCTCTATCTTCTTGTAACAGAGGCATATAGTTGTTAAGAACTTGAGCTCAGGATTTAAATGGCTGTGTTCAGATTCCCATGTCTGCTGCTGCTTTGTGGTCATCAAACTCACTGCTGTGGCCCATGAGAACAACAGCACCATCCTATAGCTTTGTTGCATGAATCACCGAAACTGCACACTTAGTATGGATCCTGCCATGGATCAAAACTGTGCGTGGGTGTATGTCCCTCTGCTCTGATACACCATCCTGTGTCTGTTGGCTCATCTTCCGCGGCTTCTACATGAGCATCCTTTTTTCACTGCCATCTTCAACACCCTCTTATCGACCAGCAAATGTTTTTGGGATACCCAACATATGTGCAGATTTCTACTAAATGTTGGGAAAATTGACAAAAATAGATTAGTCCCTATGTAATCAAAAACCTTTTATGTTCATTAATCTTGGGAGGAATTTAGTTATTTTACATTTTTACCCAATTTAAAAAAAAACTTTTAAGTTTACTCTCCTCTTTGTGCCATCTCATACATTCTCAGCAGGCTACCCTCCTGGGTAGAGGAGGAACAGCATTCTTTCATAGAAAACAAGATGTCTTGGAAGACATCCTAAAAGTATTTCACTAAAATACTCCAAGGAAGAGGACAGGTTCTGTGAGTACAGAGCAAGTTGTCAGATTTTGGAAGCTATAAGGACAATTATTCTGAAAAAAAAATATGAACAATTACAAAATAAAGTCTCATGTCTTCTTAAATGTCTGTTAATCACCCAAATCTCCTGCGTCAAATTTGTAGGTCAGTAGGGGGTTTATTCCAGTCAAAGGGGCCTCCATTCACATACAAAAGAAATAGAAAACATTTTCTTTCCGCTCAGAGATTCCAGACTTTGACTTGTAAGTGCTTCTATTACTGCCACATGATATAGTTACTGAATATCCCCACCTGGAGTGATGTGCCTGGATCCTTTACTGTACCTGTGTTCCTGTAGTGGCCCGCCCCTGCGTGAGCTCTTTCCAATACCCTCACCATCTCAATCATGGTTCCCAAGTGTGCCCTAAGCAACAGAAGGCCATTCTCTGTGCAAACTTTCCCTCGGGACTGCCGCTTTCCTCACTAGATTGGATTTTCCTTTCCTCATGATGAATTTCTTTTGGAGCACCCTCCCCCATTTTGACAGCAAAACTTCTGCAGAATCATTAATTGGTGAATTTCTAATGACTTTTCTGAAAGAGGTTGGTCTCCATCTCTTCCTTCCAAAAGGCAGCTTCCTTCCTCCCTAGCTCAGCTTGGATGCTGCCAGGATGGGGTGACAGTTTCCATAAGCACTGTGGACCTCTGCAAAAAAAAAAAAAAAAAAGAACTAAGATTTCTAGGATTTGCAAGGAAGATATCTGGGAACTTTAATATGGCAGTTTTTCTTCTAAACCAAATAAACACTTCTTATAAGACAAGATTAGAGAGAATTCCATAGTTAAATTTTGGTTTCAAACTGGGAAAGAATTATGGGTAATTTTCTGGAAGCTGAATCTTTAAGTCTAAAACATGTTCTCAGAAGACAGACCTCAGATGGGGATCGACTAAGCTGTTGGGGAAGATGATTTCAAGTATTGATTGAAATTGAGAAGGAAAATTCACCTCACCATCAGGCAAATGTTAGAATCAATGTATCTCAAATTGAGTCAGTATTCTTTGAGACCAACTTGGCACAAGTTCTGTATCAGGTAACAATAAAAATACGACATTATAGAGGCTTCCACAACCCAAATTGTATAATTCTAGTTAGTTTATACTCAAAAAACAAATAATGGAAGTGGGAGAGAAACTATAACAACAGGGTAGCTCCCTACCTCTCTCAAAGTAAATTCAAGAACACTGTAATATTTAGTAAAGTGATTTGAGTAATTCTGGATATAATAAAATTAAACAGGTGTCTTCACTTTGAAGTTTTATAATACACTTTGTAGATCTCCATCATGAGTGCAGAGTAGGCAAGTGTTTTACATATGCTGAGGAACTATTTTATTTTCTTTAGAGCATATTTCAGTGCTTGCAATGGTCTGCACATCCCTCTTCGGGAACTGTTGTAGTCACTGTTTCTCCCCAGCTGTAATATTTTGGGGCAGAAATGATAGCAGCACTCCTAGCTTGCTACTCACACCAGCAAAGGAGAGAGTACAGCAATATGCTGATATCCATTAGCTTCTTTGCCTCATTATGCAGTGACTTCCAGGTTTGATTAATGGAAGCATTATTAGAAGCAGCAGCAGTTGGTTCTCTCTCACACAGACAGCACATTACTCCTAAAAGTAGATGCATTAATCTTTCTTATTTTGTTTACTTTTACTCTCCTTCTTTACAAATAGCCATCGATACTATTTCTGGAATGCCTTTCATTTGGATGAATTTGACCACCAGAAAGTATCCTTCAGTAGAAATGGCTCTATACTAAGAAGTACATATAGCTCCTCTCTCTCTCTCTCTCTTTCTCTCTCTCTCTCTTTCTCTCTCTCTCTTTCTCTCTTTTTATCAATCTGTATGTATGCATATATGCATTTCTAACGAACATCTCAAATTGTAAGAACCAATTTGAATAAAACAAACTATTTCAAGGCTGCCTTTTTAAAGAGATGAGCTTATACAACTTGGAAAGCAAGGGGAAAAAGCACGCATAACTGTTACTGGGGAAGTCGCTTGACCAAAACGGGCAAATGCAAAACAATTACATGAAAATGGGGGAGGAGGTAGAATAGCTAGCTCTGACTTTGAAAACAAGGACTTCTGTTATGGACAAATAGGAACTTGCAAGTTTTGGACCGAGGAGAAGCAGATATTGCTGGAGATCATGGAAGGAGAGATCTGGAGAAAAACTTAAAACAACCCAGACTAATCTACTCACATAAAAAAAATGAAAAATCTAAAATTCTTTGATATGATAAGAAGGAATGCCTTGGATCACTCAGATAATCAGTGAAAGACCTATAGGTAGAATTTGTTCTACTAATGACAAGTTGTTCTTTTGCCCCCATTACAACTTTCTGAAAGGATCTCCCAATGCTACTTCTTGGCTTGAATTGGTCCACCCCATTGTTCCTGTAAATGTCGTCACCATGCATCCAAATAGTGCATATATTCAAGCAAGGTCTTCATCCTGACTTCTCAGTAATTTTCCTCATGTCCTGTAGGCTCAGTCTTCAAATACACCCCTCAAAATATAGTTTCCACCACTGAGGATACCAAGTCACATCTCTTTCTTGGACTATTTTTCTTTGGTCTCTCTCGTTCCATGCTTTATCCTGGGAAACAGTAATCCATATAAAATCAGAGTGATATTTTAATTATTTTTAATACAGTCAACATTTTTAAAAACTCTTCAGGAAAAAAATAAGACAAAATTTGTTCTTTGCTGATTTTCATGGTATAAATTTCCCATACCAGATTTTAAGCTAGCACCACTGAAACTGTAGTTGGAAAGAAAGGATCCAAGCACACTCTCATAGGCTGGTGTGAGCTAACTATAGTACACTGTGGACAGAGCTCTTCAGTGCGAATTACAAGAACTTGGATTCAGATATAATATTCAAATACACATACAGAGAGAGAGAGAGAGACAGAGGGTGGGGAGGAGGGAGAGGAAGTTTGTTTTCCAATCAGTGAAGCAGAAAAATCGGGATGAGGGTTACTTCTTGGCATTGTCAAATTCAGGTGCTCAAATGTCATGTTAGGAATTTTGTTTCATTCGTGCATTTATTCACTGCTTTATTCACAAATAGTTGTTCAATACTTGTGTTGGGTACTATTCTGACTGCTAAGTGCACAGTGGTTAAAATAGACACAGTTTTTCTGCCTTCATGAAGTTATGATCTAGTGTTAAAGATGATAAGCAATGGAGTAACCGTGTAAGATTGTCAGTAGTGGTAAGAACAGTAAAGAAAACAACACTAAGCCAAAAGGAGTTACGGTGGGATTTTAGAAAAGACTATAACAGAGGGATCAAGGAGGTGACAAAAAATAGGAGGTACACTATAACAATACCTTGGGGAGAGCAGCCCCAGTAAACAGAGCAGCATAGGTACAAGAGCTGGGACTGGAGCACACTTGTATTCTGAGAAGTGTCAACACAGTCGCTGTGGCTGGAGCCAAGTGGGTGAAAGGAAAAGTAGAAAGGGTGTGGGAGGGGAGAGGGAACTTACACATAGACCCCCATAGCCAAGGTTTCAATTTTATTATAAAACTACTGTAGCTTTTGAGCTGTAAAATATCACAACTTAATTTATAATTTCATATACTCATCCATTAGATGAAGAATTTTGTCTATAGGAAGCAGGATGCTTCAAGAAGCAAGGGACCTGGGGCTGGAGTGGTGGCCCAGTGGTTGGAACACTTGTCTGGTGTTTGTAGGGACCTGAGTTCAAGCCCAGCACCACATATACAACTTAGTGTTGGTGAAACAAATGTCAGGTGAAAAATTAATTAAAATTGATTCTTTCTCACTCTATCCATGTCTCTATCTCTCTCTCTTTAAAGAAAAAAAAAAAGAAGAAGGAGCAAAGAGCCTACTTAGTGGGTGATGTCTATGATCTGAGTGAGAGATGAAGGTGGCTTGGGCCAAGATAAAGCTGTAATGGTGGAGAGAGGTGGACATAATTTAATGGTGGACTAGATGTATGATGGAAAAGAAAGGTGAGTCATGATTGACTCTGATGTTTTGGGATCTAAAGAGGAAAATATTCATGCATCTCTTTTTTGAGATTTGCACAGACCAACTCAGGAGAGAAGTCAGGGCTGAAGATAAAAACATAGCAATTATTCATGAGTGGAAAGATAATGTGTAAAGCCGTGGGTAATAAAGAGGATCCAGAAGAAGAGAATCTGGCCACAAACATAAGAAAGTAACCAGTAGCACTAAATGTCCTCAAAGTCCTCGGAAATCGGTGTGTCGAGCAGGTGGGAGAGAGAAACAGTGCCAAGAACAGTACAGAGACATTTGGTAAGATGAGACACAGCAGGAGCAATTCCAGTGGGATGATGAGGTCACAGTTATGATTGGTGAGGGTTAAACAGGGAATGAGATGACAGGAAGAGGAGACGGAGCATAGAAAATACTTTTAAAGGTCCAGGCACAGTAGTGCACACCTATAATCTAAGCTACTCACAAGACTGAGACAGAAGAATCACAAGTTCAAGGTCAGCCGGAGAAAACTAGTGAGACCCTGTCACAAAGTAAAATAAAAATGGCAGGTGATGTCGCCTAGAGGGAGAGCACTTACCTAGTATGCATGAGGTTGTCATAGGTTTTTCCCTGGTACTGGGAGGGGAAAAAAAGTTTTAAGGAAAGGAAGTTCACTATAAAGTACAGTAGAGAAAGAACAGAACCTGAAAGAAGATGCTGGATGTAGGAGTTAAGGGGAGGAATGCTTTTAAGATGAAACAAATTACAGAAAGCTTATAAAATAGCAGGAATAGCACAGTAAACAAGAGAATCCGGGTAGCTAAGGAGAGTGTAGGTTAAAGGAAGGTGCGAACTCTGAGTAGCAGGTGCAATGATTTGGAATCCGGTGCACTTAGGCAGGGGTAGATATCACAAAGGAGCATGGGCAGAACACTATTGCAATGAAGGGAAGAAAACTACATTGCTACACAAGCCAGACTTTTGATAGATTGGCCAGTAGAAACATAGGGAGCTCTCATCTGATGGTTTCTGGGTTTTTTTTATTTTATTTTTTACTTTTTTTATTTTTGAACAACCTTACAAGTTTTTAACAAAATAATATAAAATGTGTATATATTCTGGATATTGCAATTACCCCCA